>JBBPCX010003144.1:1446-18471 GCA_037974365.1 Hydrocynus forskahlii
GGGAGAGAGAGAGAGGGGTGGGGGAGAGAGAGAGAGAGAGAGAGAGAGAGAGAGAGAGAGAGAGAGAGAGAGAGAGAGAGAGAGGTGTTATTTCACCTCATGCTTATACTCAGCCACTGATGTTCTAATGTTAACACACCCAGAGCAGAGCAGAGCTGTGAGATGTGTAGAGGCGCCTCTTTATTCTGAAGTGTGTTTAGATGTTTCTGCTCTGATTCACTTTCATTTATTGTGGAATCCAGTTTAACCTGCAGGCTGTGAGACAATACAGCACCTCTTCGGGGGGCACGCAGTGGTGTGAGAGAGTGGCTATTAAAGTTTAATTGTGTGTGAATGTGTGTGTGTGTGTGTGTGTGTGTGAGAGTGTGTGTGTTTGGTGGCCTGAGGTCACTCTGACTCTCAGCCTGACAGCAGAAACACCAACTCATTTCACACTCAAGGACACAGCAGCATAGCACACACCGACCGTGAACAAGCGGCCACCTGGACACAGATTACTGCAACACACACGCACAAACGCACACACACACAAACGCACACACATGCACACGCACACACAAACACACACACACACATACAAACACACGCACGCATATGCACACAAACGCACACACACAAACACGCACACATGCACGCACGCACACTCACACACAAACGCACACACACAAACACACACACAGGCATGCACACACAAACACACACACACACACGCACGCACACACAAACACACACGCACGCACGCACATGTGCACACCCAGACACGCGCACACACACACACACACACACACACTCAAAGACACGAGCACACACACACACACATACACACAAAGACTCCCTCCAAAGCTTGTGTGTGCAAATGTATTTTCAGATAATTGTGCAGGTATGTGTTCAGATGAGTGTTCATGTATATGTGCAAGTCTATGCACAGTTATATTCTATGGCAAAAACTATGTGGACACCTGACCATTACACCTTTGCAAAAGTCTCATTTTTCTACTTGCTAATTTAACATTAGAATAAATGCAAACAAACAAGTAAGCAGTAAAACACCGGTTGGAGTTCAAAGTTCCCCTCAGTGCCAACAGCCACTGCTTGGAATTGTGAAATTCCATTAGTAGCTGTTAGCTTGGGGTGTGGCCAAAACACCTGCAATCGATAATTAGGAGGGAGAGCCACATTCTTTGGGCCATATAGTGTGCATTTGTGACTGTTTTTACTTACGTGGAGCTCCTTCAGCCATCTCAATGGCAGTGATCCCCAGTGACCACAGGTCACTCTGAAACACAGAGGAAAACAAAAGCAACTTTAAACATGAGGAAGAAACTGAAAATGACAAAAAAGAGACAGATACAGACAGACAGACAGACTGCTATTGGGTGACACACAGGACAGTATCAGAGGAAACACACATTACTACAGCGCCGAAAAACACATCTTTCTAAAAATAACAGCTTTCACATTTTTACAGATAAATCTATAAGACGCTGTCCCAGAGCTCAAGTTTCTTCATCTTGGATCTACAGAAAGGGATAGTCCATCGTATTTCGAAATAAAAATTAGAAAATGCTTAATGTAAAAAAAATATATTATATAATTAAAAAATGGAAACACAGAAAAATAAGTGATTATAAAATAAAATAAAAGAAAGACAAAGGGAAATTACACTACTTTTGCAAAATTAATCCATAAGTAAGTGTTTAAGGTGTAAACTGAGTCATTCTGAGTGGGTTTGGTGTAAAACGTGCCATTCTGGAGAAATTTAAGAAGTCATAATTGTTCACAGTGGTGGCGAATGGAACCAGACGTCTGCCTTGAAAATCTCCCTCACAGAAAGTGACTGTATGAAAAGATTATGAATGCGCTGCCTGATGTCTGTGATGTTGTTTTATCAGAGTTTTGAGAAGATTTTGGTCTAAAACTAAATTTTGGTGGAGGGTTACATGAAGGGTGTTGTGAGGCAAAATAGAAAACTGTTTCAGTTCAGTTTTGTCACTATTTTACCATCATCAGCATCAATATAAATACTCAGAGGACACGTTTAGGTTTGCTGGTAGGTTTTGACAGTAAATAAAATGGATATTTGTGTTGTAAACACCTGGTCCTATTCACCAAGAATGTAAAGAATCTGAGTACAATGAACCATTTCATACCAAATCCACCCTTACTCTCAAATCCACCCCTTGACTCTCGAACACTGAATTATGCAGAAATTTGGCACATTTTCCTTTGGCACATTTCCTAGAATTTAAATCGTGCTAAAATGCAAAGGTAAAATGTGTAAATGTAAGGTAAATATAAACATAAAAGTAAAATACACTCATGAATAGTAGATGTAAACTTATACAAAGTTTATGGAAAATTTAAATGGATGGACACATAAATGCAAGTGTATACGGAAACAGAGTAAATGTAACTGTAAAAGTAAGTGTAAATGCATGTATAGGAACATTAACAAATGTAAAGGTACATTTGTTAAATGTATAAATGTAAGGTTAATATCAACATAAGTCTAAAGGTAAAAGTCACTCCTGAATACAGGAAAAGGATAGAGACTGGTAGACTGAGTGCAATAACAGCAGCACCCTGGGAATCTAAAAACAGGCTTTCTGCCTCGCTCTCACATTCAATAACGTCGTTGTTATATAATCCCTTTTGGCAAAAACACAACAGCAGCCTGCGTGCTCAACATTTTTGGTCCATTCAGTTGCAGGCACATCACTCTCACCTCTCTTTTGTAACAGAAGTTTCATTGGAAAAAAAACGCCCAAAATCCTGCTTGATGTACTCAAACAATTACTATTTAGTTACAAGAGAATTTTACAACAGAATTATTGTTTGACAGCCGGCAGGGACAGATGGACCTTCCTCCTTCAGGGCTATACAATATATCACTTCAGAGAGAGACATTTGATGAACTGATATTCACTTTGAGCGCAAGAACCTTACTGAGGTCTAATCTGTCTGCTGGGATGCTGTTCAAACAAATAAAGACACATAAAAACAAAGAAAAAGACTGGATTTCAACAATCACAAAATATATATAGAGAAATAACATGTAAACATCACTATAAATGTTTATATAACCATGAATTGGGTGTAAATGTAAATATCTAAGTGAATGTTAACATACGTAAGTGTGTCTATAAATGTTAAGTAGATGTTTGACCTTGAAGTCGTATGTGGCCTCGGGATTTTCATCGCAGGCGATCACTTCTGGGGCCATCCAGTAAGGAGTGCCGATAAATGTGTTTCTCCGGCCGACTGTGCGGTCCAGCTGGGCACTGACACCAAAGTCCACTACACAACAAACACACACACAACACACAACAAACACACACCAAACACAGAATCAGTGCAGAATTATTATTACACATTTAACAAATTCATTAATAAAGAAACCAGTTACACACCAGTGGGACACAGATACTAAAAACCACTACGCTTGAAAATCCCAATACACACTGATATCCACAAGCACGTGTGTGTGTATGTATTCGCATAGGTACATAGAGAGAGAGACAAAAAAAAAAAAGACTGAAGAACCACCAGGGCGGCGCTCTCACCTAGCTTCACCTCTGCATTCTCTGTGAGCAGCACGTTCTGGCCCTTGATGTCTCTGTGGATGACTTTGTGCTGGTGGAGATGAGTCAGACCCTGAAAAACACACAGACAACTTCACACATACAAATCTTGAAAACTGTCCAATCAGGATGTTTCTCTCCATGGTGGACCCACCCAAGGGCGCTCTACCACTGGTCAGTCCTTTAGGAGCTACACTGAAGGCCTAATCCAGTAGATTAAATAGATTAGATTAACTAGAGTAGATGAATTAATGAGATTATGATAGATGGACATAATTAGGAGGATAGATCAACTAATCACCTTCTGATTTACAGTGGATATGGGAAGAGAATAATTAGTATATCTGGAAGTTCTAGATATGTGAATGTGAATATGAGTGGTCTGGATCCTCACAGGAACACGACTGAGTGAGTGTATATGAGAACTATTTGCTTTGCAGTGCAGATATTCAGAAAGGAAAAATGCAGAAATGGTGTGTATTTTCTCACCCTGAGGATCTCTCTGCTAATGTAGGCGATCCAGTCTTCTTTCAGAGAATTTCCCTTAGTGTTCTTAATCAGATCTGTTACAGAGCCCGCTCCGCAGAACTCCATCACCAACTGCACAACACACACACACGCACGCGCACACACATGCACACACACACATGCGCGCACACACAAACACATGGTCACTTTATTGTACAGAGAGAAAGTGAGAGTGAAAAAAAGAAATAGGGAATCAACTGTGTGTATATGGGAGTGCACACATACACACACACAATGCATACACACAACTAATTATATTTTATATATATATATATATATAATATATACACAAACTCAAACACATGTGATTTATTATATATTGCGCATTTTGTATTGCGTATGCTGCTGCTATTATTTGCACAATTACTATTTATTGCTATCTACCTCTATATTTAATGACTCCACTGCTAGAATACAGTATCTTGTCATAACACTGGATTCACTCAAAATGTACTTTAACTGATTCTGTCGACTGCACTTAATATTTTGTCCTGTTGTTCTGTTTTTCTTTCTCTCTCTCTCTCTTCACTCTGTGCATTTTTGTCCTGTCTTGTTGTGTTTCTGTTTTTGTTCTTTGTGTTGTTCCATGGCCCGGGAGGAACGATGTTAAGTTTCACTTTGTGTTATGTTTATGGCTGAAATGACAATAAACCTGCTTGACTTGACCTGACACACTGTGAAGCTCTAGAATGTGGGGTGTGCTCATCAGACATTAGCTTTGATTCAATAACGAGTGTTTAGGGGGCAATGTGATTCAACTTCATTAATTTATGATTCTTTAGGAAGTGATTCAGTTTGATCTGATGACAACTCAGCAAATGATTCAATTTGATTCCAATTCAGAATTTTTTAAATACAGCAGTGGATAAGGAACGGAAATCATTTTTATAACAATAACAATACATTTTTAACAATTATTTTATATTGAAAAATACATATTATTAAGGTTATATTAAGTAGTAAGTTATATTAACTGATTCTCAGAAAGCATGAAGGATGTTGTCTCCTCAGAGCATTGCGATGTCGAGTGATTGGGTGACATTCGTTTTTTTTTTATGTAGAACTAATCTTTATTCAGTATTAGCATGGCATATGGCATATGGTTACACTCTGCAACAAATGCCTTCAGATTCACTGCCTCTTGAGTTCTGTGTTTGTTTTCGTGTGTGTGTGCGTTTATGTGTGTGTGTGTGTGTGTGTGTGTGTGTGTGTGTATTAGTCATTTGTCTTCTCTGATGTGTATTGTACTGTGAACCCGGGGAAAAGCAAATTTTGTACTCCTGTTTAAAGGTCAACTGTCAAATAAACTCAGCAATTCTCATCCGTTCCCCAAAACATAATCAGAGCATTGCAGCCACACAGCATCACAGCTCACTACCTGCTACAGTGGGACCCACATACACAGTGCCATGCAAAAGTATTCACCCCCTTGGCATTCTCTCTATTTCATTACATAACAACCCATAATTTAAATGGATTTTCAGTTTGATTTTAAGTGATGCACCTAGAAAACAAACAACAGATTAATGTAGTTAAAAAGGGAAAAAAACTTGTTTTAAATCATTCTAAAAATGTAAAACTGAAAAGTGGTGTGTGCATATGTTTCCACCCCCCTTTGCTTTGAAGCCCGAACCACTACCTTCAAAAGCCACTTAATTCGTTCAATAAGATCCACCTGTGATCAATCTAAGTGTCAAATGATCTCAGTACAATACACTTGTTCTGAAGCCCCAAGAGTCAACACCGGTGCAACACCACTAAGTAAGGGCTTCCATCAAGCAAGTGACAGCATGAAGACTGAGGAACTCTCTACACAGGTCAGACACAAAGTACAGATCAGGGTTGGGTTATAAAAAAAACATATCACAAACCCTGAACATCCCAAGGAGCACCATCAAATCCATTATTAGAAAATAAGTTTACCCTGAAAGAGCCGTGCAGCTCTACTGCAGAGATGGGAGTCTCTGTCCACAGGACCACTATCAGCCCCACACTGCACAGAGATGGGCTTCATGGAAGAGTGGCCAAGAAAATAAGGCAGACCGTTTGAAAATTGACAGAAAATTGTCAGACACTGTTGTTGCACGAGAAGGTCCGGCTCACAACCTCCATTCCAGTTCATCCCAAAGGTGTTGGATGGGGTTGAGGTCAGGACTCTGTTCTTCCACACTGAACTCCTCCAGCCACGTCTTTATGGAGCTCGCTTTGTGCACTGGGACAGTCAAGCTGGAATAGAAACGGTTCTTCCCCAAAGTTCGCATAAAGTTGGAAGCATGGCGTAGTCCAAAATGTCTTGGTACGTGTGAGGCGTCTGAATGAGGTTTCCAGTTTTATGTCAGTTCAGTTAATTAACAACGTCGTCATTTAGAGGATCCAGTGACTTTGGGTGGAAAAATGTGTCCAGGATATTTGATCAACTATCACTAATCAGCTTAAAAAAACCTCCAGAGTGAATATAGACTGTTAGAAGATGATCATGTGTTTCTGCAGACTCTGGTGTGTGTGTGGGGGTGTGTGTGTAAGAAAAGAGGAAGTGAGATAGTTTTTTAGACAGCTGTGTTTGTTTCTGTTCTATCACACTGACTCACTTTCACATGATGGATGATCTATGACCATTTTTGATGGGAAATTAATGCTTTACTGGTGAAATCCCACTCTCTGCACGGATACATTACAATAAATGTTTATCGCTGATGCGGTCAGTCTCTCAAGACCTCAAGAACCAAGGCTGGAGACCATGGCTATGAAGTGTGTATTGTACACACTTACCCACAGCTGGTCATCCATGCCTGGTGGGTTTTTCTTGACGAAAGCTCCATAGTAGGTGGCGATGTTGCGGTGGTGTGAATATTTCTTTAGCATGTTGATCTCAGCTTTAATTTCCTCCTCTTCATCCTGACATGGGAAAAGAGTGAACAAGTTCATTCAATCATTTTAACAAAAGTTCTGTGTGCATGTGTGTGTGTGTCTTGTCCTGTGTGGGACTGCTAAATAAAAGCAGCTGCTTCTCGGTATTAGGCTTTTGTTCATTTGTTTTGTATTGTTGGTGCTATAATGTTTTGTTATTTGTTCTGTTATTGGTTTTGTACTCTCCCCAGCTTGGTAATTCTGCACTGCAGTAACACATTTCAGCTAGGTTGGGAACTTTGTACTATGGTCATGGAGTCCAACTAGGTTGTGTGCCGGATCTTGACACCGTGAAGGTGGAATCTGACCAGGCCATGAGCCAGAACTTTACACTGTGAAGGTGGAATTAGACCATGCCATGAGCCAGGACTTTACACTGTGAAGGTGGAGTTAGACCATGCCATGAGCCAGGACTTTACACCAACTAGTCTAACTATGGTTACGATCTTGGACTTTACACAGCTTTTTGGCTGGGCTGTGAGACGCAGTCTTTACACCATGTTGGTGGAGTCTGACCAGGTTGTGAGTTGCAGTCTTTAAACTATGGTGATGGAGATTGACTAGTCTGCAAGCCCAAGTCTTTACACTATGTTGGTGGAGCCTGACCAGGTTGTGAAATAGAGTCACGACACCTTGACGGTGAAGCCACAAGCCATTAGCCAGGACATTTCACCACGACAGTGAAGTTTAACAGGCCAGGAGCCGGCACTTTTCGCCATGACGGTGAAGTTCGGGCCACGAGCCGAGACTTTTCACTGTGACAATAGTGTTTAGCTGGGATGTCAGCTGGGGTCTTTGTACTGCGATGATGGCCTTTGAGGTTTTGACCAGGCCATGAGCCTTGGACTTACACCATGGCAGTGTGCTAGGCTGTTATATTTCCACATGATTTTCTGACATGGTATGACACTTCACTATCTACAAAATGAAAGCTTCACAAGCTGACGTTGAAGCCTCAGGCAACGGAACTTAACTGCTGCATTATTTAGGGTAGAGAAATCTGAATAAGGAACTGGTGTATAGGAACCCAATGTCTTCAGCACCTTTGACGCAATTAGCACGATGCTAACTGGTGGAGTATAAGCTTCATTCACTTGTTGGCAACATTAGAAAAACTTCAGACACCAAACATGGTCTTGGCTGACTGACTACATGTGGGGAAATTGACATTTTCACCAAACTATTGCTTTAATTAACTTAAATTATGTGTATATAAGAACGTATCTGAGCAATAACCTGATTCTGCCATCATGTAAAATAAGATCAAACAGATGAAAAAGAAGGGAAAGTGGGAACACGGAAAGTGTCTGTGAGTCAGATCAGAGTGTGTGTTCTAATTCTTCCGTTATGGTGACAGTAAAGAGCCATCAGCCTGTGGGTAAAGCAGGTCAGTAGGTTAGTGCGAGTCACCGCAATCATTATTTAATGAGACAATGAAGGGAAAGTATGTGGGCTGACATATAAAAGAACAGATTCACATTAAAGAGTCCACACTTTCGAGTACAATGTCTTCAATGGACAAACTGCATTAGCTGTTGGGTAAGAACACTAAATAAGGATGGAACAGTTATTAAGAGAGGATCAATAAAAAGTCTAATTTCTCATTCCAGTGGGTAGAGGTATAGACTCGATTCCCAGATTTGGGAAAAATACCTTCATATTACT
Organism: Hydrocynus forskahlii; assembly: GCA_037974365.1. Taxonomy (NCBI): domain Eukaryota; kingdom Metazoa; phylum Chordata; class Actinopteri; order Characiformes; family Alestidae; genus Hydrocynus; species Hydrocynus forskahlii. The sequence goes on from JBBPCX010003144.1 coordinate 10,128, forward strand.
TACAATAAAAATTATACTATTGGTTTTGCTCCAATATAGACAACATGTGAATAAGATGCTTTGTTTTGACATCACAATAATAAGAGTTAAACATTGGCTGTTTTTCAGGTTTGTTTCCAAACAACATCAAACTCTTCAGCTAAGAAAAGTCAGAAAAAATGATTTTCTTCAATATGGGCCAAAATTGTTTTTAAGCCAACTATATTTTCACAGCAAGGCATGCTAGGTAATTTTTGGAGGGATGTTACTAGGGCTGGGCGATATGGCCTAAAACTTATATTGCGGTATAATTTGAATGTGTGGTAACGATATATATTGCAATATCTATCTATATATCTATCTAAAATGACTGTTTCTGAACATACTCACATACCAGATACATTGCAGCAGAATAAACACACTTCAAAAAAGTATAGAATGCCATTTTAAGAACATTTATTTAAGAACTTATTTTTTAAAATTGCTCATTAACTGTAAGGCTATTATATTGTGCAGTGAGGTTTTATGTATGCATGAGTTTAACATAAAGGGAAATCATTGCATTGCAACGTTTTCTTGGCTTCAATTTCTGCCAAAATCCTCTCCTGCCTACGGTGCCGTATCAGAAGGATTTTAAAAACAATAATGTAGGTTGTAAGTTTTAACAAAGAATAAAACTTTGTGTTCAATGTAGAACTACAATGCCAGTGTAGAACTACAAATCAAGATGGCCAACATGTAAACAATCTGGAGAGAATAATTACTGCCCCCACAGGTGAATACACGAAACTATGCATTCGGCTGCAGGCTGGAGATAAACAGTGCCAGTGTAGCGCCTCACTGAAGTCAATCAAGGTACCTGTATAAGGACATGGTTTCTTACAGTAGAGAAAAGCGGCTTTCAGAACATGATTAAGACACTCGATCCACGTTACGAGGTACCTAGCCGCAAACACTTTAGCCAAACTGAAATGCCCAAACTGTATGACAAAGTTACACATCTTAAAAATTACTTGAAAAGAAAGAGGAATTCCACCAATTTTCAAAATTCCCCCACAATTCACTGGTTGAGATAGAACCAGGGGCCGCAGTGCCTACAACACAAAAAATTGCCTTTTTATTTACTCTCCAAACCCAACAGTGAACCTACACGTGTCTTCTGAGTGTTTATATGGATGTTAATGATGGTAAAATAAAGGCAAATCTTTACTTTCATTAGCATTTCATGTAAAAACTTTCTGTGAGGGAGCTTTTAGAGGCAGACGTCTGGTTCCATTCACAACCACTGTGAACAATTCTGACTTGGCAAGCTTCTCTAGAGCAGAGCATTTCACGCCAAACAACTTTGTTTACTTCTTAACCACCTTATTACAGAGGAATTTTGCCCACTGGATGATTCCTGTGAGGTCAGTCACCTAGAGGGCAGGTGACCCACATAGCATACATCCGTTGAAATGACATTGATTCAGACAAATAGGATCTTCAATGTTGATCCAGCATTGATCTTGCTCGTTGAGAAGGCCATCTATTCAACGTTGAAAAATCAATGGATTCAACAAGGATTTAACATTGTTTCAACGCTTGTTTGGCAAAGGTGCTTTCAATGTTGGATATTTTCAGTAATATCAATGCTGATTCAGCATCTTATTTTCAATGTTGAAAAAGTCACCTCATATCAATGTTGAATTAAGGTTTGTTACCACTGAATATTCAATATTTAAAATCTGACCAAAAATTGTTTAGTGTTGATAATTCAACACTGACCATAAATCAATCCATTTAACCATAATTCAGTGTTGAATCAATAACATGGTGTTATCTGGGGAAGGGTTTGGTAGGCAGATGGGTCTCAAGTAAGAACAGTATTTTACCCCAGTGACGTCCATGACCTTGATGGCAGCCAGCTGACCAGTTTTAACATGTCGACCCTGCAGAAAGACAGAGAGAAATCAGAGTCAGAATCAGAATGAGAGGAAATTGCTCATGTAATGACTGCAAAGAGACACAGAGACAAGAACATTATAAAATATCATGTCTAAATAAATCAAAATAAAAATCTGTAGAAAATTCTCAATATGAAAATACACTATGATACAGAAATGCTGGGTATAAATATTATAGGTAAGTTACATAGTCGAGTGAAATCGATTGACACAAATGATAGTTTGGAGTATGTTACTGCACTAGTAGAGATCAGTAGAAATACTAAATAATAAAAAGTAATATTGACATAAATAGTAATGCTGCACATGAAGAGTACTGCACGTAATGAAGTGATCCAGTACCCATTTAGAAAATGACACATGATACTGCATATGGTAAGACAACTGTACATGAGATTTTGCACATAATGATAATGTTTAGCACCCGATAAGTAAAAACATGAAATCATATAAAGGTGGTGATCTGATTCCCTCCTTGCTGAAGTTGCACAAATTCTGACAGACAGATGAGTGATGAGGTATAATGATGGAACACAGTTGCTGAACTAACATTCTTTTCAGTTGAGCAGCATTATGCTATGATTCTTCAGTGTCAAACTCTCGGCAAACAGGTCCAGCATTAATCCTGGGATTCAAAGACGTCAATCACGCAGAAACACCAGCACAGACAGGCAGATCAAAACACCCTGGTCTGTTTCTGTCCTGCTGAGAATGCAGTGCTGATGACTTTAAGGGGACATTTTTCTACCTTTGCCCTTCTGAGTTCCACTTATGACATCTTCTGTGACAAAAACATTCATATTTCATTTTACATGACAGTTTTAAAACCTTCACAATTGAAAAGCATGATTCCTTAGTGACAACACACAGCCAACACCCATGAAAATGTTGCAATGGAAATAGTTCACTGGATGTATCCAAGATGAGGGTGCTGACCTGTGCTTTATCCTAAAAGTGTTTTATTTCTGAGGTGTGTTTGCAGGGTTCAAGGTTTGTTGTATGTTAAAAGGTACACCCAGACATTCAGCACCTGTGTGGCTAAATTGCTGTAGGTTACATGCTGTAGGTTAACATTTCACGATGAATGGGCCAGTAGAATTTATCTAAAATTGATTGGAAAAAATATCAGTATGTTTTACTTATGTTACGTTATGACTGTTACCTTTAAAGTCACCATTTCTGAGATACAAGGTTTTTTCCAGCAGAGGCGGCATGTAAATGAGATGCTTTGTTATAACATCACAAAACCAAAGATTTTCAAACAGGCTGTTTTTGCAGGTTCTTTCCCAAATATGGATTAAGGAGTGCCTAAAAATAATTAGCTACCTTTGTTACATTAAAGAGCTAATTTCATTGATTTGACTTCTGGTTTGATTTACATAAAAACTGTAAATGTGTCAACATGTGCCACTCACTCCTCAGCCCACACAAATCACAAACAGAAAGAAACAGGCCCGATTTATATGTGCGTTTTTTGTGACCTCACAAATAACACATTTACAGGTTTCCGTTATTTCATTCTACTTATTTACACATTTCAGTCTCAGAGGCAACGTGACTAAAACAGTCTGATGAAAGGGAGGTTAAAAAATGAATGATACATAAATTTGCACAGATTTATAACTGGGTAAAAATAAAACAGAAAAATGTGGGATATGGGCCCTTTAACGTCAGGGCATTTTATGGTAGCTGTAGGTTTCAAAACAACATAAACCTCAGTCTTTAAACCCTGATCAGCACAGAACAACAGGGTAAATCTCACAGACCATGCTTAATCCAGCCCATGTGCTAGCATTAGCAGGTTGTTAGCGTTAGCTAACCCAGAATCATCCCCTTTCTCCAAGCCACCACTCACACAGAGATTTACAGAGTGGCAGGATCAGCCTGACGCAATCCTGCAGCACAAGGGCCGTACTTCCAGATCAGTAAAACTGCCTTTGAAGCAGGACGTAAGTCTTTTCAAGCGCAGGAGAATTCCAAAAGCGCTAAGGCCTGTTACAGTCAGCAGCGTAGATCACCTGACTGAACAAGCTCTTCATGATCTTAAACATCTAGACCTAAACTTTTACGCTCAAATGCTTTATAAGACCAATGATGCTGATGCTAGAGTATGAAATGCTCTTCAGTCCTGCTGGAAAAGTATACCGGGTGTCATCAAGTTAGTCAAAGTGGGGCTACTGAGGAATCTACGACAGCAGATTTGGAGTTCTCGTACCCTTTAAGGCCGACTCATGCTGTTTAAATGAAAATAACTGTAAAACTGTTTGTGGTATTAATACTTTAAGCTCCACCTCAAACTAGAGAGACGGAACTTAACGACAAGGTGCCGGAAGGTACTGTGTCTCATTTTTGCTTCTTAAATTTCAAGTCAAAGCTACAGTATATCTGCAGACTTAGCCATATTGCATGGCAATTGGATCACATTTTATGCTAATGTTGGGTTGATGGATGATCGTCCAACACCGATGGCTACCGTCATCACAAAATTGTCGGACGGTTACATCTAATCTCAGCTCCACACGTTTTACCAGCACTTGGTCGTAACACAATCTTATTCGTCTTTTGTTGTTTAATGGCGGTTGGCAAACAGCTTTCGGGTGCATTACCATACAAAACATCAACATAACACACATTTTCAGCCACTCCTTAATTTCACAACATTTCACTGCAACTACAGTTTAGGGTTTCGATTATAGACTATAAATAGATTATAGATTAATTATGAATAATAGATTATAGATATATTATAGGTATCGACCACTGCATCACCATTACACTCCTACTAGTCTCGTGTATGAAATATTATCAGTTATGTATTTGTTGTCAATAATTAAGGATGAATAGGTTAAAAATATCAGTCTCAACATGTAAAGGGTTCTAGATCAAAAAGTGACAAAAGAATCCAAAAGACCAGGTGAGTCCAAATGGTTTTTTTTCCACCACTGGAACTGCATATTAGCTTTTACAGGCTGCAGACCTTCAGCTATGACCCAGATCTGCACTGTGAATATGTTTGTGTGTGTGTGTGCGTGGCGTGTATGAATGAGGACGATTAGGCCTGTAACTCCAGCCAAATCACATGAATGAGAGCAGTAGGGTTTGAGCTAAAGCAGCTCAGTAAAGGCCAAGCAAAAGCATAAAAAAAACCAACCCCAGAGACCTGGCAAGCTCTTTGGAGCAAAATAAACAGAGCGTGAACAAAAAAGAGAGGGAGAGGGAGGGGGAGGGAGGGAGAGATGGAGAGAGAGAAAGACAATGAGGCAGATTATGATTAATAGACCCCAGTGGGATGCTCTTTAATAGATGTATTTGTCTCCTCTTGTGTTCTTGATGAAGTGAGAGATTATATTTTCTCTTCTGAACCAGCACTTCAGCGTCTGAGGGTGTGTGTGTGTGTGTGTTTATAATATACTACAAGGCATATGGTGATTTATAGCAATATAATTGCTGATATTTCATCCTTATGAGGCCCTAATCATGAAGCATCACAACAGTGAGACTGGATGCTAAAGCAATGCTCAGAAATTCAGAAATAATGAGACTGTTTAACAATATAGATGCAGATCCTCCAAGTGAATCATAAAACATTATCCTGCATGCAGGCATGGCTCTCAACACTTGGGTTCCATGCACTGCTCTATTCAGCTATGCATCCATCCATCCATCCTGTTATCTGCTTTATTTACATAAGCAATCAGTATTGGAGAGCTGATTCTTTGCCAGTGTCAACAGAGACGGATTCTGAAGTTTTTGTTACTGATTCTGAAGTTTCTAACGTTTCTATTTGTGATTTAGAAGATTCCATAGTTCAGAAATATCTGAAAGTGATTCCACAGTTTGACACATCAGAGTGATTATAAAGTTCCCAAATTTCCTGAAATTTCTGAGTGTGATTCTAAAGTTCCTGAAGTTTCCAAGAGTGATTCTAAAGTTCCAGAAGTTTCTGAGAGAACATATCTAAAGTTTCTACAACTTATGTGAATGATTCTAAAATTTCTGCAGTGTATCAGAGTGACTCTGGAGTTTTTGGGAATGTACATCCCACTCCTTGATAGGTGCAACTGTGATGAGTTAATACGTGTTATTCACTTCACCTGTCAGTATTTTTTTTATGATGCAGTTGATCTGGTCAGGGCAAGATCTGAGATGATTTTGAGAAGGACAGCATGGAACTTCTCCTGATTTAAGTGAAGGATATTCTTTCCTGTGAAACTAGGGATATTGTGCTGACAGAAAGTTCCAGTTTGGCTGTACAGTAAAAATAATAAAGTCTTTTTATTGGCTTTCAATACTGTGGAAGACAATCAGTCTTGAATGAGCTCAGTAAGACCTTTTCATTGTAGTGAGGCCACACTCAGGAAGAACAAGCTCATTATCAATGCTAATTTATAATATTTATTGGTTAACTTATTAATCAATTAACTCATTATAACTTATTAGCCTCAGAAATGCTAATAACCATAACTTACTATCCTTATTAATGCAAAATTATTATCTTTTGCAATCCTAACTCATCAACTTTAGTAATGCTAACCTAGAGACCATACTAATGCAAATGGATTAACTATACTAATGCTAATTTATTATCTTTATAATAGGTAACTTGTGATTTTGTGTCATGCAAACTTTATAGATGCCATCTTATCTTTATTAATCTAAATTACCATTATGAAAGCTATATCATTATCTTTAGTAATCCTGACTTATTATCTTTAGTGAGGCTAATTTGTCAACTATACTAACTTCATAAATACTGATTTATTAACTTTATTAATGCTGAAATTTATTAATAAATTTTTGACCATCAGCAAAGTGTAATAAATAAGGGAAAAAATTTGCCACCACTTTCCTCTGTGATCAGTAAAGTTTTCTGATTCTGATTGTTATTACTGATTCATACTCTTATACGCAGTCTTTCAATTGTTATGAATATTTCAAATATTTCAATCAATGGAAATTACATATAATGTGACATCCTGATGTAGTGATATATTTGCGAAATGTGATGATACTGAATCATATCAGCATCACTCAGAGCTACACCACGCTGGACTGCAGGCCTTCGCTGTTTCTTTTTCCACCAAAGCCCATAAAACACCCGAGGACTCCCAAAACCCCAGCAGCCTGCAGCGGCAGGTGTGTGTTATAGATAAGACCAGACTCTATTATCCCTCCTCCGCTCCCTGGGCTCACTCCATCAAACACAACCCTGACCTTCTGACCTCCGCCAGATAATGGATTTGTGATAAAGTGTCTTCACCAACTCGGCTCGAAAACTGCACCACGCTCATCGACCATAAGGAGGCGCTGGTGTACTCATTATGAAGTTCATCTTTAAGTAATAGTTTTCTCAAATGCGATCGATCAGCCCAGACATGTTTGGTTTCTGAAGTTAGCTTTAGCGCTGGTGCTATGAGGCTAATGTAGCTAACAATGGAGGCTTATACAAGACCACCAAGCAGTCACAGACAATTTCAGATTCAAAATTCGGGCCTCTGGACACTACTACAACCCTTTAGCTACACTGACATACTTTAGCCCTTGGGTCTAGATAACAGTGTATAGTCCAATGTCAGAAACCACATAAGCAAGTCTATGAGAGGTTACTGAACTCTAAGCTGAAGTTGTTCAGCCTCTTCTTCAAATTTTACATTCCACCTTAAATGGTGCAACAGTTATACTCTGCAATATTAACCATTACACGCACCATATAAGGTGGTTCAGAACATTCAATTAACACTGGTCTGAGGGCAGCAATGGACATAAATGGGGCAGCTGGTGGCCTAGTGGTTAGGGAGCTGCCCCTGTGATCAGAAGGGCGTGGGTTCGATACACAGGACTGCCAGTGGCACCATTGAGGTACCCTTGAACAAGGTAAAGGGGGCATTTGTCAAACACTCTTATCCAGAGTGACTTACAATCATTAGTTACAGGGACAGTTCCCCTGGAGCAGCTGAGGGTTAATGGTAGGATGTGGGGGTTAGAAGCTGCAACTTTGTGGTCGTCACGTTCACAGGCACGTGTTTTAGACACTAGGCCACTACCAGATATTAGGCCACTACCAGATACCAGACCATGTTTCTGATAACAGCAGAAAAAGAAAGAAGAAACGTGTGTAGTTCAGTCTGCTGCTCTGCTACTCCTCTGGTTATGTTTGGTATTGCACCTCACGGACACACCATGTTAATTTCAGAGGATGTGTACAACCTATGAGGCCATCTGACACACATACATGTATGTGTAAGGTGTGGTGGCCTAGTGGGTAGGGTACTTGCCTCTGGACCAAGAGATCACAGGCTCAAATCCTACCTTCAGCATACTACCGCTGGGTTGCTGAGCAAGACACTTAACCCCAAGTTGCTCCAGGGAGACTGCCCCCTGTAGTTAGGGAATGGAAGTTGCTTTGGATAAAAGCGTCTGCT
>JBBPCX010003294.1:0-18453 GCA_037974365.1 Hydrocynus forskahlii
GACTCTGAGTGTGTTGGGAGGAGGATGCTGAGGAGAGACTCTGAGTGTGTTGGGAGGAGGATGCTGAGGAGAGACTCAGTATTTTAGGAGAAGGACACTGAGGAGCGACTCTGAGAATTTTAGGAGAAGGATGCTGAAGAGAGACTCAGAGTGTGCTGGAAATAGGAGAAAAGATAAAAAAAGAAGAAGAAGAAAATATGAAGAAGAAAAGATGAAGAGAAAACTGCATAAGGTAAAACTGGCCACTCAGGTACCCTGATATGTGTGTATATTTTCCACCAAGCATTTTATTTAGTGTTCACCTTTTTTGTATTTCAGGGTCGGGGTCCACTTTCCTTAATTACAGTCACAGAAAGTCTCTATATAAGTGTATTTTGGTCATTTTATTTAAGTAAGACAGGTCTGTGGTCATTACTTGATTTAAAGATATGAATCATGTTGTACACCGCACTGCCTGCAGACAGTTACGAAACCAACCAGACTAAGTTTCTCTTGACACTTATTTTTCCCTGCTAAAGTGCATAAAAAGGGTGCACTCACTTTACGCTTAGCAAGTGAAAGAAACTGTCCCTCGGTGTGCCTGCCATTTTGGTCCTGTGGGTGGAGTTTGGGCCATAAGCCATGTGTAGTGTTTTCACCATTTGCTTTTGTGAATTTTTTTTTTAATTGTTTGGAGTGCCTTTCCTTTGGTGTGGTTACTTGTTTTTTCTTTTAATGCTGCATCCTGGCATTCTTGGGAGGTTCAGGTTGCTCTTCAGGCTGGTGTGAACGAGTGGGGGCAGCATAGTTTCTGGCCTCCCCATGAGCCCCATTTGGTCGTGTGACAAAATGTGGCGTAGTCGGCAGGATTCCACCCTGAGTTGAGCAACTGTGCATCCCAAGATGTCTGTTGATGATGCGCCAGTTGTCTGGCTACAGGTTATGCCTGTTTTTATGGGGGCCCTATGGGCGCAGTGGGGGCGGCATAGGTTCTGGCCTCCCCATGAGCCCCATTTGGTAGCGTGACAATAGTGTAATTAATAGTGTAGTGAATAGTGTAAGTAATGGATAAATTAATTTGCGGGACATAAAAAGGGCTAATTAATGGTTAATACAAAGTAAGAAGTAATTAATGGTCAAAATGCAAAGCTCTGAGAATAGTGAAGCAGCTGAATATGAAGGAATGTGTCAGTAAAGCCTGAATACTGTTAGCTATAAGACTATAAGAGGAAAATGTAGAAGGAAATAGGTAGATTAACCATGTTAATAATTATTAATTATGTAATAATGATATAATAATATTAAAAATACAATAACACATAAGCTGTATCAGTTAAGACATTTATCACATAATTAGCAGTGTATTACGTAGTTAAGGAGTAATTAAGCAATTATCTAATGACAGATCAGTTAACAGTGTACTCAATTACTAACAAGTACTTGTTTGCAAACTAATAATTCATGCTTAATGAATAGTTAAACACTATTTCAATAATAACAGCATAATTAATCAAAATGTGGAACCTTTAATCTGACCCTTAATCTAAACAGTCTGCTTGCACCCCCTGTCAGGAGCTTGCAGGGTGTCTTTTCATACTGCAACGGCTTTTGGACTGAACAAAGCCTTCTAAAATGTAGTCTTTGTTGTAAAAACAGGAGCTAACGCGTAGACAGCTGTAACTCTGACCATTCCGCAATGGGCCTTTAAAAGAGGGAACATTAAAGAAGTGGCGGTCATCCTTTCAGTTCTTCAGTGACAACAGCCTGGGTCTGGAGATTTTATCTTTAGGCCTGAGCAAACCAAACATAGAGGTCAAGCTATTGTGAAAGGCTCTTAAACAACTTTGCCACACAGTGTTGGAAGAAATCTTTAATTGGAATTCAGCCAATCTCTAAACTTCCTCACATCTCGCACTTGAAACTTCCTTGCATTCCTCTCACTCGCATATCTATTTTACGATACTGGTTTGTTACTGTAAAGTCCCTTGGGACCATGACTGTCAAAGCGGGGGTCCGTGACATATAGCCAAAGAGTCCCTGATTTGATCTGTTATTTCTTTATTTGTGCCACATTAGTAATGAAAAAGTAAGACAAAATATTAACATTTATTTATGTTTTTCCTTTCTGAGCCAATAGTCTGTAACCATTGACATGATCCAGTTTCCTACATTTTACTGCGATCATCATTTGCTAACATTCGGAAATATGTAATATCACAATACTTTATCAGTACACTCGACAGGTATCCCAATATATCATTTTTCTGAGGTTACAGACAAAAAGAACCAGTTATGCCACATTTGTTTGATCTTTTAATTGTTCAATCATTTTTTATACAAATAGGATTAATAATCCTCTCTCCATAATGAACACTGAGTTCAATGTGACGATATTTCTGATACGCTCAGAAAAACATATCATATTGATCACCCCTAATTTAAATGCTAAGTCTTCACTCTTTGGATAAATTTACCTATTGTGTCTAACTGTTTTTACAGATTTGTAGTGTAGTTAATGGTACTGTTCCGAATGAAACGTCATCACACCTTTATTTTTAAGAGTATGTGGGCCACTCTCAGCCACTGAGCTTATTCTAGGCTGTGGTCTGTTGGGGTAACCTTTCAATACATGTTGCACTATAAAATTGAAGTTCAGACAAAAGACACACTTTTTTCACTCAAAGCCATTTTCTCAGAATGTAAGCTTCTTTTTGTCTGAAAATCTAATGGAAGGACATTGTCTGATCCATTGCAATACGACACCTCAGATGAATACATGCACAGAGTTACCTTAGCCTTACAGAAAGAGCTGTTTTTAGAAAGCATTGTTCACTGGGCTGCTGGAAGACAACAGGGATAGAATGTGTGACAGATGGAGGAATACAAGCATCTAAGTAAATGAGGCAGACAGAACATGCTCTTTTGCAATATGCTGTAAAAGGCCATTATATGGTGGTGCTTTACAAATTCCATATGGTATTCGCTCTGCTCGGACAGTAAATTGCGAAACCAATTTGTGTTTTCATAGTCAATATCACAGGCCAAGAAAAATCGGGCCTTTATTCATCCTTCACCCATCATGGTTTTTGCATGAAGCACTCCATGCAAATCAGGATCACATGACATTATAATGCACCTCATTCAGCTGTCAGCTGTAAACTATTGATTTCTGAAACTCAGATTGAGGGAATATATGCACATTTCTGTGGATGGATATGGTGATGCGAGGCATCGCTCTCATGCTTCAGCATATCCTGCAATATCAGCCCCTAATTGTTTTTGCTTTATGGCTCTGCTTTGCAATTAGAGACATCAATATTTTCACCTAAATCACCCTGCCAGATCCTGATGATATTCTCTCTCCCTGCCTGAACAGATGAATGCAGTTTTATTTGCACACCATTTTTTATTGTAGACCTTGCCAGAAAGCAGCTTTACACATATCCAAATCCAGCCTATTCATGTCATGTTTACCTGCTGCCCCTGTTCCTGTGTCTGTCTCCTTTTAAAGTGCTCTGATCTTCTTTTTTGGAATGCTTTATGACACCTTTATAGTGTACAAATGATGAATGGGAACATGTACATGGCCTCCATAAAAATAGATACTGAAATATAGTATAACAATATGTATTCAGCTGTCTCCTGGAGAAACCATGCCAACAGCGTGACCTACACCAGAATAAACACAATCTACTTGTGTGATATTTTAGGGATGCATGATTCAACATTTCCATCAGTTTCTGAAAGCAGATACATATGTTTCTGGCTCAATCAAAATAAGTGGCACAGTCAATTTTTAAGGTATTATGTTGTGTCAATCTGCGGCACGACTCCAAAATGATGGTTTAAAGCAGCAGTCCCCAACCCTTTTTTGCACCACGGACCAGTTTCATATAAAACAATATTTTCACGGACCAGTGTAGATACAAATAAAATCAAAGTGCGTTCGTTTTTTACTCATTTTTGCTAGCTTGTGGGATACATTTTTGATGTACCATATCACGTGACCAAGACGAGCATTTTTTTCAAAATAAAAGATCTTTCAGATTTTGATAATCAATAATAGATTTTTTATTCTATCATTCTGTGCAGCCCGGTACCAAATGACTCGGCCCAGTGGTTGGGGACCTCTGCTTTAAAGAACAATATTTTTATTTGTAAATTAGGAGAAATATTGTCAGCAGTTCTCAAAAACTAAGGTAAAGCAGTTCAGTTCAATACTTACACCTATAAAAGATCAAACCTGAGAAACGGAATGTTTTTGCATGGCTGTATGTGTGTGTGTGTAGTTCTTATAGGAGTACGCACTACAGTATGGACACAGGCAATCTACAAAGTACTCAGTCATTAAAATGGACCACAGCTCTACAGGGAGTCAATTAAAGCATTGGTGGTTCATCTCTCCAGGTGGTACTGCTTTCATGTGAGCTAACAGTTATGATATAAGGGGGTCTTGTCATGCCCTACACAAGGTCTTCTCTTTGGTTAATTATCTGATGTCATGTTGAGGAATCACAAGAAGCCATAACTGTTTAACTGGAAACATACCCTACCACCTGGCTGACTGTGTATCATTGTGCTTAGATGGGAATTGTCTATGGAAAGAGTTGATGGAAGGGGCAAGCTGGAGATATGAAAAGGATCCATTTTTGGCTATAAGCCAAGGATGTCTGCAAAGGGAAGGATTTTGTTTTGTCAAATAAAACCATTAAGTCATTTTCAGCGCAAAAAAAACACAGTTTAATTAGTCCAAATATACTATATGAAGAAAAGTATGGGGAAGTCAGACTATTGCACCAACAGGGATTTTGATGACATTGCATTCAAATGCATGTCATCAAAATATGTATAATAGAGTTGCAGCTATAACAGCTTCCATTCTTTTTGGAAGGCTTTCCACAAAATTTTGAAGTCTTTCTGTGGGAATTTGTGCCATTCACTCAGTAGAGCATTTATGAAGTCAGGCACTGATGTTGGACAAGAAGACCTGGCTCTCAATCTTTGTTGTTGGATGTGGTTGAGGTCAGGCTTCTGTGCGGGCCAGTCAAGTTCTACCACACCAAACTCATCCAACCATGTCTTCATGGACTTTACTTTGTGCATTGGGGCACAGTAGAAAAGGTTCTTCACCTAACTGTGTCCACAACATTGGAAGCATGGTGTTGTCCAGAATATCTTGGTATGCTGAAGCAGTACAATTGAGCCTAGCCCATACCTCTGAAAAACAGGTGTGTCCCAATACTTTTGTCCATATAGTGTATTGTTTTGCCCATGTAGTGTACTAAGCATTTCTTTGGAGCATGGGGAGCAAAACAATGATTGTAAAAATAAAAGAAAGAAGGACTAGATATTGTCTTGTTTTTAAGTCTGCAGTCTGCTTACTCATCAAGACGCGTCTCTTATCTGCAATTAAAAACATGGAGGTCAATAGCTAAAAAAAATGAGATTCTCTAGACAGATAGACAGATAAGTGTAGCGTTGGATTGTGCACAGTGATGAATGAGACACAAACTTTCAATTTCTGAGGTGCCAGCTGTGACTTGATTACATCTCTCAGTGGAACCTGCTTTAGGTCATTTGTCTTTGTCCTAGTGGGACGCAGTGGCACCTTTCTGACTAAATGTAACTGAATACGCTCAGATCCAGTGTACCCTGAGCATGGGTTGTGTTTCATAGGATTTTTTTTCCACAGTGAGGGGCGGGTGAGGACAGGCTGTTTGTTATTTATATATACTGTGCCCTCCAGAATTATTGACACACTTATTTATTATGAGTGGATAAGGCTTATGAAAAATCCCCTTAATCAATTCCCATTTATCAGTGTTGTCTTTTTATTCAGCAAATAATAGAAATTAATAAATTGAGTTATTTAATCAATTATTTATGGAACCGAATGGCACGGAGTCTTTTCTTATAATGTTTTGAGAACACAGAAGAAAGAAATTTGGGTCTTCTCCTGTGCTCTCTCCTCTCGAGCTCTAGAATTGGACCTAGGTCAGGGGACTGAGATGGCCATGGCAAAAGCTTTTGGATTTTGATGATGTGCTTCTGCTGGTATATCAAACCTTGACCATGTTTTAGCTTCAAAGCAGTAGCAGCCAGTTATCGATTCAAAAGCTACTGGAACTTCCTGGAATCCATAATGCCATGTCATGTAATACTGCCAGGACCTCTGGAGGAGAAGCAGCCCCACAGCAACACAGATCCTCCACCATATTTATTTGGTGCTTTTTTCTGTAGCCATGTTTATTTCTACACCAAGCCCACCTTGAGCTTTTGTTGTCGAAGAGCTCAGTTTTTGTGATTTTTTTTTATTTCCCTGACCATCCTCCTCACTGTGGCTGCTGACAACAGCCTTGTGTCCTCTTCTAGGATAGTTTTGAATTTCTTAAACTTCTTAATGATTGCCCTAACTATTGAAATCACTGTTTTGGAGTGGCTCAAATGCTTTGGTTTTGTCTTATTGCAATGGAATGCTTTTGAATCTTTCCCATGGTGATGAATGATTTGAGCCCTGTGCCACCTCAATTTTATTCCCTACTGAAACAAGAAATCATTGAAGGCCCCTAAAAGGTTCCTGAAAATGTAAGACAACTTTATTCTATTAAATATGCATGAATTCAAATCTCATTTGCATTTCCTTAATTCAGATTTCTTGATGTACCAATAACTGTGTAAGAGTTTATAATGTGATTTTTTTTTTTTTCAAAGACTGGAAATTACTTTGGAGGGCACTGTAAGTTTCTTTGATATATGATCCTCTCTTGATAAGTTATCATGAGTAATGAGGAGATCAACATTATTCTGTATTGGGGGGATTGATTTTTTGTTCTCTTTGTCTTTTCATTTCCCTTATAAATATTCAACATAATTGCTTAGGGCAAAGTGGGGGGCATTATTTTATTCAGTTTATTTATTTAACCTTTTAAGTCTTTTAAACGTCCCCTACTCTTCTCTGGCATTGCATATTGTCCAAAAACAACAGAGACGTTTAAACACCCTGCCTTGTTTCACCTCTTCCTTTATGTTCACCTGTGTACTTGTAACCTCTCCTTACCTAGGTGTTCCTCATTGTTCCCTCTGTTAGAGCTCTTGTGTCTTTTTTTCAGGTTGTATGTCCACTGTGACACTCACTGTGATGTTCCCTGCAGAACTTAACCTGGTGATTCTGTCGGTTGATACTCAGTGTTCATTTTGGGTTTTTGTCTGTAGCATGCATTTCTGTTAATAAAGACAAAAGGTTACAGATGGCCCAACCTGAAATGTATGCATCGAGCGAAGATCATTTATAGGTTCTGTGATTGGAGGGCATTAGTGACTTGGCCAGGTAAGGGAGAGAGGCTAGGTCCCAGGATGGCCGCAAGCTGTTAGTCCAGCTGCAGCTCCTCCGTGAGGAAAGTGTACTGGCTGGCTTGGCTCGGTACTGCCCTGGGGGGATGGAGCCAGTCTCTCTCCTTGAGGTACATCTCTGAGGTTCAGGTGTGGACCAAATGTAATCAAAGGCCGCAGCTGAGGATTCCACAGTTCACCAGCCATGTCCTGATATGGCAGTTGCCCCTACTGGAGCCCAGGACATGACTCTGGCCTGGCCACCTCCCTGATTTCTCGCTTAGTCCAAGTTTCCATTCCCAGTTTCCACTGTAGTTCATGTGCCCATCCCTTTCTGTGTTCTTGTGTCAGTTCCCATCACAGTGATTGTCCCTATCCCCATGTCTCCTGTCTCAGTTCCTGTACATGTGGGTTTCCCTGTTGTTGTACCTGTCACCATCATTCTCCCTGTCCCAGTTGCCATGACCCCTGTTCAGCCCGGGCCCAGTGTGTAGTTCAGTCCTCTACCCAGCCCAGTGTACAGTCCCCTTGTTCTACCTCAGGTCCACTCCTGTGGCAGTGTATTGTTTGCACCGCAGGAACTTTGCTCTGGGGGTGCCTGTTTTGCTCTTTTTTTTTTCTTTATTGTTTATTCATCACATGCACTACAACACACAGTGAAATATATCCTGAACCGTTCCTTTTTTATGCACAATATGATAAAATATGTACAAATTTCAAATTTGAAACAAATCTAAATAGGAGTAAAACACCTTATAGAAAATATTTAAGCCAAGTTAGTGTGTTTTAAGTTATAAGTGAAGGAACAGTCTGGCAGATTACATATATACAATGAGGAAGTGGGATACTAAAGTGCATTGTGCCACATTATGACAGCAGTGTAAGCAGATATAGGGACTTCTATAGCAGAATGTACAGTATAGCAGCATGTAATGTAATGTAATAAATAATGTACAGTTATGAAATATGACTATGATATGACACCCTGAGATGCTGTATCAGTCCCTTAAGGTAATGCTATGAGGGGAGGGGGGCATGTTCTGGAATGGGGTGAGGATGGAAGCTCCTCTTGATTCTCTCTGTTTTGGCCACGATAGTGCAGAACCTTCTGACCGATTGCAGAAATTGAAACAGTGCGTTACTGGGGAATGACGAGTCCTTTAGGATCTGAGCTGCTCTGGATCTACATCTACATCTTTTTTGTATTCACACTGTAGCAACAGACAAAAATATTTTTGGACAATATGCTGCACACCACCTATTTGTACTCCCACTTCGTGTCTCTGGTCATAGCAAGCTGGATTTATTTTGACATTTGAAAGACAAAATTTCTCATAATCTTCCATCAAAATGTAATAACACTTGCCCATCTCTCAAATGTCTTCTGTATTTTCATTATGTGACCAGCACCAACGGGTGGAAAAAATTATTATAACCGGTAATATCATGTTTCACTTGCTGCCACACTCACCTATCATCCAGCGGATGTTAAGACGGCCTAGAGAACCTATTGAGAAGGCCACAAAAATACAAAATAAAGGCACTCACACTCTGCCACTGTGATTTTGCGCTGATCCTAAACCATGTTGATATTCAGTAGTCCTACTAACCAAAATATAAGATACATACATGCTTTTAGTGGGCTTTTTTCCCCCTAGTTCTTCCATTGCACAGTAACAACACCCAGGACCATCTAATTGGTGTGTGTGCAGAAGGCAAACAACCTAAAAGGCCTTAATCCCTTCAGTATGACCTTTCCTCTGTCATCTGCTCATTCCCCTTTCTGTATTATCTTTACCTAAGTCATAATCCCTGAAATACAAGTCACAAGACTCTCCCAAAACGAGTTACAGGCAGGTTAACAGGGGTCAGATGTCTGATCCTTGATGACAACATACAAACCATTGTTCTAGGAGGATGGGATCAGGCAAGCCTGGGTTCAGAGCAATATCACTGGAAATAAAGGGAATAAAGGGAATGGAGACACATATTTCCACCAAATCAGATGGGTCTGGACTGTTCCCTGTTATGTCTTTACCACCAATGCAACTATTATCATATAAATGCTAAGGAAAATAAAAAAGAAATGCTTGATAAACCAATTTCATTAATCTGTTTATGATGTTAGCTAAAGGGCCATGCCTTAATCTACTAATAACTCAAAGATAAACCACAGTGTAGATCATTTTGGATTTGAGCATATAGGACAAATTGGAGGTGATACTTCAACCCTCCAGATATGTTGCCAGTGTCTCCTTATTACAGTGCAACCCCCCACAAACTAATGTATTTTTAGTACTTGACTGATGCATTTAAAATAAGTGTAACATATGTCTTCATTAAAAAAAGAAAATATAAGTGTAAAAGATTAGATAAAAGGACACACTAGTAGGAGACAGCTTGGAAGTATATAGAAGTTTAATAAAGTTCAAGTTCAATGCAAAATTCCGGAGGACCTTCACGCCAAATAAACACAAAACAAACACTGGAAAGGGGACTCTGCAGCAGAGTCGACTCTTCTCTTAACGCTTTAGCAAACCCTCCGTCATACAGGGGCCAGTACCAATACTCCACGCTCCATGGAGCTCTCTTAAAGCAAAGACCTTCACCTGTGTTCCCTATGCCAGAAGCTGTCACTGATGTTAACCACGGACAGTGGAATAAGCAGTAATAGCAGTCAACCCTGTTTGCACGGATAACACGAGCACTTGAAGCATTTTAGATGCACTGTGTAACTTAATTACTCTTCAACCTACGCCTGGAGAAATTTTCTTCAAAGCTTCAGAGTTAAATGAGGGAGAAGAAATTCAAACTGAGTTGGTAATGCATGCTGTTGGGTCTCTTCAGACCGGTTCAATTACCCGCCAGAATGTAGTGAGAGCATTTGTTAGACCTTAGGCTTAGAAAGAAACTGGTACAAAGCACATCCAGTCATGAAAGTAGTTTTTTCATGGTCTCCTTCTGCTACTCTTCCTAAAGCCACCAGGAAAAAAAAACAGCATCGGAAATCCTGAACCACTTCAAACCAGCCAAGGCATTAAAGTGTGTTATCCACTCTAGAGAGACGACGAGGATGTGTAATAGTAACAGAGGTCAGCATTCTGCAGTCAGAGAAGAAGCTCCAACTGCCATTCATCTTTTACGGGAACGACGGAGGAGTACTCTTCTTAACCTTGCCATCCTCTAGCAAAGCTGTGACCTGCCAATTTAGGAAAATGAAGCTTTTCAGGAAATGTACAAATGGCAGGTTGCTTGATACAAGACTGTTTGAATGCGGTGTTTAAACAAGCCTGGATTTACCAAACTAACCCTGCCTGGTCTGAATGTGCCCCGATGTTTACACAGCAAATCACTCAAGAGATGACTCAGACACAGCTGGCAAGTGTGAGGGAGCCTCACAAATGCGCTTGGGGACATTGATGCATCCTCGAAGCGATGAAGCACATCAGATGGTACCCCTTAAGGGCAATGTCAATTCCTGATCACTTAACCTGAGTACTTGACCTGCTGTGAACTCTTTATTCACCACCAGGTAGCCAAACAAGGTGTTAACCCTTAGGACCCTTAGGGGTATATTAGGAAAAACTGATTTCAACAAATACAGCCTTGTAAAATAAGAGACCATCATTTTTTATCCTGGTTATTGCTTTTGCGATTAGTGGGAGTGTGTCTGTGTAAAATGTGCATGTCACTATTGTTTTACACACTACTGACCACACTTGATTCAAAATTCCAAACCCAAAAAATTGTACTTTAATTTTTTATAAATAATTTATTTTACCTTTATAAATAATTTATTATAAATATTTATTATACACAACACTCTTACATTATTTTACAACTGCAACAATTAAAACAGTGATGTTAGGAGCATGGTGTGTGCATGTGTGAGCTCTGTTTCATCCCATCAGAAACTGAATAAGGATTGAATACAGCACATAGAAAAGCTGCTCTACAAACACTACTGCACTCACAACACATATGGAGGCATTTCTTATTTTTTACACAGCGCACACTGCAATAAAAAAAAGAATCGCAACCTGTGCATTTTACACACACATACACACACACTGCCGCAAATTGTACAAACAGTGAACAGAAAAAAGGGGAAAGTGGTCTCTTATTTTTTTCCGATGGCCATATAAACAGTGTAAAAAAGTCTAAATCCAGTGTTTGTTCTCCTACACGCTCACCATTTGCTGCACTTTTGCCTGGTGCACCGCCTTTCAAAGCTCTTGTGTTTTTCGGTTTGTTTCTAAGACCTAAAATAAAAGAAATGTGTGCATATTTGTTCTGTATTTGTTCTTTTGCGTGTGACGCCATTTTAAAAACTACAGTAGCAGATATTATTATTACATGTTATTAAATTACAGTAACTTTGATTCTACATGACATAGGAACATCTGACACCTTGAGCATCAACACCAACCGGGGGAACTTCCATATGAGGAGTTGTTTGGCCGTATGATGACAATCTACCATTTGTTATGCTTCCAGCAGGGATCCATGACACTTGTGTTCTAAGGGTTAAGGTGTCCATCCTTACAGAAATCTCAACCTCACTTAAAGCAGGCCAAAAAACATCAACCAACAGAGAGAGACACGTTGCAGGACTAAGGTATACAACCATTAGTGTAAGAAGATGAATCTCAATGCCCCTGATCTTGAATGCAGTATATTACAAGCATCCTTCATAGCACTGTGCTGCAGCAAAACACCCTCCACCCAACAGTACAGTCTGAATGACTCAACATTAGTTAACCTTAGTACCCTCGGTGATGCCTTTAATATAAACTGTTGCTGCAGTGTGTGTTTCAGTAACTGCACAAGTGTTCACTTTGATGATACTGGTGTTTCGGGTTGTAGCATTAGTAATTCTAGCTTGTCATCCAGCTTGAATTTTAAATAAATGAACAAGTCCAAAAGCAAGCTTGGAAAAGCTTGTTTGTACTAAAACTGTTACTCTGCATTTTACATCGCCAGACAAAAGACAAAAGACAGGTTTACAAGCCCTTTGTCTATGGTGGTTGCCAGTTGCCCACCACTACTTGTGTTCTACAGCTGATGGTCGCTGCTTGCCTCAGTCAAGTGGGGCCAGAGGTGTTAAGCTCTCTTTGTAACTATGATAACAAGGCCATCAGTTCTAACTGCCCTTCTATTCTGAACCATGTCTGGTCAGATGTTACTCCAGTTTCTTACAGTAATCCCAGCAGAATTAAACCATTAGATGTTATGATCTTTCACAGACATTGTGAAGAGACTACTTATTGTAAACTGCACTGAAATTAACTGAAAAGCCATCAGAGAGGAATACTGAAATTGAAGAGCACATTTCAAAAACTCACTCCATCCATTTTTTGTGATTTTATAGGTAACACGACTACTGACATATTTTTACATTACCTCTTTAAGTGCAATAGCACAACCGACCAAAACTCACACAGTCCTTGCATAACACACGGTACAAGATTACGTGAATTTCCAAATCTCACTCAGTCCACTGTATCTTTACCAGTACTGGCAGACACAATTATGTTTACAATTTTTATGTAGTTAGCTGTCATTGTCTATATGCTGTGTCATGTAGTATGATATAATGTTTGATATAATGTTTGATGTTTATTGTCTATACTGTGTTCACCATCTGCACTGTTTACTGTCTGTCACTGCTTTTATTTGTTTTCACTGTTAAGTAGCTCCTACAATTTTGTAGTATGTGTAGCATCCTGCTTCAGTACAATGACAATAAAGGCATATCTTATCTTATCTTATAAATATTAAGCTTGTACACAATTTTGTGGCATTGAATATCGATTTACTTAAAAATTGTTTGCATTATATTTTTTAAACAAATGTGGAGTGTTGCAGGAGTTGCACTTTAGAAAAATGACAAGTAACTGTAAAATTTCAATTAAAAAAAATATTTCCTGTAAGAATTGCTTTCCAACAGGTGAAACAAGTAAAACGTGATTTTCTGGAAAAAAAATTATTTTGGACTGAGTGAGTTTTGGAAATTTGTTCTTCAATTATGATATGTAATTTAACCACGCCCTTTAGCCCTTACAGGGCAGAAAATAACATATAATACATTGTCATAATACAACTCGAAATATAAAATAGCAGAAAATAAAAACTCATCCTTTACATTTGTCTGATTGATGTAATTTAATTGTTCTCACCATTTTTTTTCAGCTATTAAAGTTATGGAGATGTGTATGTAACTTTAATGTTATGTAAACAACATTGTTTATACTAGTCAGTGACATAAAATGTGGGCTTCCTCACTCTTGGCTTACTGGACTTAAAAACACTGAGGGTTGGTTTCCCAGACAGGGATTAAGCCTAGTCCTGGATTATGTAGTGCTGTGAATAGAGATTTTCCATTGAAAAGGAAAGAGTAGTCCAAGACTAGGCTTAATATCTGTCTGGGAAACCGATCCTTAATGTTATTAGTAGACAGCGTCACAGTTGACATTTCTATAAGGTTTTGCCTGGGGATTATGCCACAACTACCTTAGAATATCTTATCCTTCATTGAAACAGAGCAGTTCACGTTTAGGAGGGTCAGCCTCAATGAAGCTTTGAGAATTTGGCCTCTGAGTTCTATGATAGCTGGTTCATTCAGAGAAAATGACATTTGCTAATGCTGGCTACAAAATGTTATAGTACTCTCAGAAAACAGGCTTTGGACTCCCGACATGAGGGGCCACTACAGCGGATCAACTGTCTATTTCCTTCTGTCCTCTGAATCTTCCTCTCTCACACAAACTGCCTGCTTGTCCTTCCTCACCACATCCATAAACCTCCTACTAGACCTTCTTCTTCTCCTCTTCCCTGCAGCTCCATCCTCAGCATCCTCCTCCCAACACACTCAGTCTCTCCTCAGCATCTGTCTCCCAACACACTCAAAGTCTCTCCTCAGCATCCCGACACACTCAGAGTCTCTCCTCAGCATCCCGACACACTCAGAGTCTCTCCTCAGCATCCCGACACACTCAGAGTCTCTCCTCAGCACAGGTCCAAACCAATGCATTCTCGCCTCTCTGACTTTTCCTCCAAAAGGTCCACCTTGATCTGTCCCTCTATGACAGCTGTTTAATTCAGAGAAAACAACACCACATTTTCTAATGCCACTACACTCCTAACATTAAAGAACTTACTCAAAATACTCAAATTTATCTTACATATTTTACCTTTAACTTGTGTTGCTCCTTGTTTAAGCTATTTTACTTTTTATTTTAGATTTGTGTTTTCTTATTTGAGTTTTAGAAATTCTCCGATTTGTATTTTTAAATATAAATTGTACTTACCTGTGTACATATGTCACATCTGGGCTGCCTCAACTATGCCCCCAGCAGCCCAGGTCGCCCGAGTACTGAGAATACACATGTCCTGTCTCGTCTGTGTGACGTCAGCTGAGTTGCCAGGTGCCAGGTAGTGGGCTCACCTGTCCTGTTTAAGTTTCATTAGTTCTGTCTCACGATTGGTTGTTTGTGTTGAGGCCCCTTGTGTGTCGTAACAGAAAAGCCAGCTGATCTGGAGGCCTGCTGGGCCATCACCAATCACCAATCCTCGCTCACTGGCCTCCGTACGAGAGAGCCTAGATGCATCGGGACACAGCTGAGTGTGTCCCTTAACCCCTGCCTGGCAGAGAGAGGAAGGACTTCGGTCATTCGTTTAAAGCTTTGTTAGTTTGTGGACTTGTTTTACTCCGAGCTCACGGAGCTCACCCTTGATTGTAAGTTTCGATTAAACTCTTTTGTTCCTGAAGATTCTATCGCAGTTGCCACCTCCTTGCTCGCAGCAACATGACAACATAGTTTTACTTTACTTGTACTTCCTTTAGAATCTTTTAGATTTGCCTAATTTACAATTGTACTTATTTTATGTTGCACAGTCATAAAAGGAGCGGTTCAGGACAGAACACTGCGTGTTGTACTTGTATAACTATGCAAGTGACAAATAAAGAAGCTTGATAGTTTGGCTTTTGAAAATGACACACAGCTAAAGCATTTTTGATTTTTTTCTTGCTTCACTCAGAATCACCAATTAACACAGTCTAAATAAAGCTGTAGTTCATGCAGTTGTAATGAACTGCTGTTCCACTTGCACTACTAACACACCGGAGAGTATTTGACCCAATTAGTGAAACAAAACAAAAGTCGATGATCCTCTGAATGCAAGTGTACCACATGATGTGCCTATTTTGACCAAGGTCCAGTATTTAATTTAAGCTCCATTATTAAGTCTGAGCATCACTCAGTAACTGGCCTCTTTATATTTTAACTCTGGATGAAAGGGGAGGGACGTCAACAGAATGAAGTGACTTATGTTACGTTGATTAGTGTTTTTTGCTTTAGTCACTGTGGTCTTTAAAATCAGCGCTGCCTCTGAGCCACTTGCCAAGTATGCTCTGCGATCATATCCCCTCTTAGTGTGAATCCTCTGATCATGTTGCCTCCCTTCCCCATTTTACTGCAGAGCTATTATGTTGTCTGCGCTAGTGCCACTGGAGTCCGGATCTCTCCCAAAGCCAGTGATTGCTGTACAAAACTGCCCTGTGGGATTAATCTCCCACACTCCCCATTCAAGTACTATTATCAGTGATGGACTGGGATCAAAAATAGGGCCTGGGCTTTCGTCCAGAGTGTCCATCACAGTTGTTGGAGCAATCATCTTCTTTCAGTGGGCGTTTACTGGCCACTTTATTCAGACGTTATTTAGACGGAAATAAATCAACTATCAATAGCTTGTAAATGGGCAAGCTCTGTGAGGAACTGCAATGTTTTGCCCCAATCTTGTCCTCATAGTTGGGCATTTGTTATAGTTTATCTCCGCTGTGTGGTTTTAGTTGTCCTGCCTCCTACTTAGTGTCTCAGCTGTGTCATTGTTAAAATAATCTGTTATTGTATTTGGACACTAAAATACATGTTTCATTTAATTTTACTCTAATTATACATACAAATTATATTATATTTATTTCTGTTATGCCATGAACTTCCTCCTTATTTTCGATTCACCTATTTAATTTCGTCTTTTTGGGCCGATTGAAAAATAATCACATTTTCTTAATGGTATAGAAACTGCAGCCACTATGTCAGAATATGGCATACGACATAGAACTCAATACAGGAGTTAAGAAAGAGTTAATTAAATTAACTTGAGGGAAGTAAATAGTCCGACTACGCCACCCTGGGAATTTCACCCACAGAATATAAACCTAAGGCACACAGGTTCGCTCTACAATAGGTAAGAGGTGTGGTTCCAGTTTTAAAAGACAATATCTTTATTACAATGTTTAAAACCATAAAATACACGCACAAGCATGAAAAAGGCTGGGTCAGTTAAAGCTGAGGCTGGCCAGTGGGGCAATGGGCTCTAAGGGGGTAAGAAATCTCAAATAAACCAAATTCACTCTTCCCAAGCACACGTGCCAACCACACACTCCTCAGTGAATCGAAAACCAAACCCAGAGCATCACAACACACAGGAAGGGGGGGCACCACCACCTTGGACACCACGACCACTACTTTGAGCTCTCAGCACTATAAGACCAAAAGAAAAAAAAAAGATGTTAATTAACCATGAATGAACTTAATTCAAAAGGACTCAACAGAAAACTGACTCCAACTACTCATTCACACTGTATAAAATAACCGGCTGCGCCAGGCTCCCACAGAGAGATTCAGAGATCCGAGCGAACCGAGCGACTCCCGAATGATTCAAACGAACCGAGGTCGGTGAACAGACTGGAGCGCACACAGACACCCGTCAAGCAGAGTGAAGCAGAGCTCAGACGAGTAAAGCATAGCAGAGCCGCAGGCTGAACCAGCAAAGCGAAGCAGCAAACGAAAACAAGTAGACAAAGCAGCAGCGTTTCCAAGTCCAGCTCTAATAAAAAAAAACACACAACACTACATTAGTGCAAGAGGTGCAGAGATGAGGGCATAAATAGCAATAAGACATACATACCTATTCCTGTAGTGTTGATCACTTGAGAGAGAGAGAGGGGGGCAAAGTGTGCTACGCACACGAGCAGCAGCACGAGAAGATTCACCCACGCACCGATCAAACAGGTGGCTTACAAATGCCCCAACACAAGGCACACCATGCTACAACCAAGTGACAAAAAATAAATAAATATTTCAACCTATCCTTTTTGATGACATCTTTTTTTTAGACGTCAAAAACATTTATTATATTTGTGGTGAAATACAGCAGCTTGGTCAGTAGGCCTACATGTGCAATTGATATCAAATTAACGTCAAACGGGATCCCAAAATGTAGGTAATATAGGCTATGTATAGATTCTTGCACATGTCTGATGTGTTGATGCCGTTTTCTATGACAAGCTTGTTGCTGAGATTTGATTAGACTAAAATTAAGGCCTGATACTGGATCAGAGGTGGAGTCCCAGTTAGGCACTACTGGGCAACCCACTCGGGATCACCACTCCAGAATTTCACACAGGCCCATAATGAGGAGATCAGGATCACCTGAGTACTAGGCTTCCAGGTGGAACAAAATAGACCTTTAGGACAGTCTTCCCGTGTGAAGTACATGCAGCTTCACATTTAGAGTGCGAGATATATTTTTCATATTTAACATTTAGATTTGAGATCATTAAAGGCAAATCCTCCATGTTGGTGAGGGAATATCACAACGCAGTCCAGCCCCCTGCTAAGTACCAGCCAATTGTAATCAAGGGACGTGGCCAATTAACATATCTTCTAAACATTTAGAGCGCAACATTTAGATTTAGATTTAACCTTTAGATTTAGATTTAACACTAAGATTTAACATTTAACATTTAGATTTAGATTTAACATTTAGATTTAAATTTACCATTTAGATTTAACATTAAACATTTAGATTTAGATTTAACATTTAGATTTAGATTTAACATTTAGATTTAATATTTAACATATAGATTTAGATTTAACATTTAGATTTAGATTTAACATTTAGATTTAACATTTAGCATTTAGATTTAACATTTAATGTTTAGATTTACATTTAACATTTACATTTAACATTTAACATTTAGATTTACATTTACATTTAACATTTAGATTTAACATTTAACATTTAACATTTAGATTTAGATTTAACATTTAGATTTAGATTTAACATTTAGATTTAACA
>JBBPCX010003305.1:0-18451 GCA_037974365.1 Hydrocynus forskahlii
TCGGAGCGTTCTCAGATAAACAGCGTGATTAACCGGCTCTCTCGTGTTATCCGCGTTTGGGCTCTTCCATCACGCCATATTTGGGCAACTCAAGCCAGTATTCTGACTCTCAGCGTGACACCATGTTTCAGCAATCCCTTTTCAAACTTTCCAACTACACACAGTACTGTGCAGAAGTCTTCGGCCCCTGAGAAAATTGTGTTTAAAACAGTTTAGCTGGTTCCATGAAGAAGCCCAATATTACTTTTTCCCCATCAACCATAAAACACCAGGTTGGGCTCTATCAGTCTTTCATTAAATTAAATCAGGAACTGCTGATGGAGTTTCAAACTGAGGAGAAATCTGGAACTGAACCTGTGTTCTCCCCACCAGCTTACAAAATATCAACTTTTGTTTACATCCAAAACTAATCTGGATCCTTTTTACTGCTTTCTGGTTTGTTTGTATTTAGTCTAACTTTATTCCAACTTGTGATTTGTTGCAGAGAGTCTCTCACTGCTCAGATAAATGACTAAAACCTATTGCAGGTGTAATGGCCAGTGAGAAAATCAGCAAACTGACAAAAGATTCTTCGCTCAGTTCAAAGACTTTATTTTCTTCTTAAGAAGGAGAGAATTATTCATCACCCAGACCAGTCCTCTCTAAAGAAACTGGACCTTCACAGAGGTCTTATACACTCAAGAAGACCATTCACTTTATCAAAACAGAGCAGAAACCATGTCGCCTCCTCTGAAGAGGTTCCAGCCAGAATCTATGTTATGGCTTTTCACAGTGAGACTCCATGACAACGGCCCTGAACAAGTGCTTTCTGGTCTGAACAAAACACCTTATCTGAAACTCCTTAGCTCAGAAACATAGGGTTTTCCATAGATAACAGCTTTCATTTAATCATGCCCAGTTAGCATTTGATTGCTCAGTGATAATGGACAAAAAGTAATGGCACTTATCCACCGGCACAAGGAACCTTACCATACTGTGAACAAACGTTTTTCCATTTCAAATAAAGTGACAAACTAACAACTGGGAAGTGGATGAAGTTCAAGCACGACTGTCTGTTTGAGCTTAAGATAAATTTCAGTGGGAGTTTTCTCTCTGTGAAATGTGAAATGTGAAGGTGATCCAGGACATCACTAACAAGTTATCTGGGTTCAGTTTTCATCACACAGATAAAGAATGAGGAGAAAAAATTAAAAACTCAAACAAGACTATAAATAATAAAAGACCGCAATAACAAAAGCCGGTTCGACTCCATGGATGCAGTTTGGAACGACCAGCCATAAACATTGGAGAGAACTGAGTCAGAAACTCTGTTACCATACGGAGATACACTGGAACATCAAAACTTCAGTACCGTCACAGTACAGTTTAAATACAGCACGGTTCCTGTAGACCTGTGGAAAAGTGCCTTATATTTCGAATGAATATGTGCATGAATCTTTTAACAAATCATCTCTGTGTCCCATAGAAGAGCAGCAGAGGAAGCAGAAGAAGAAGCAGAAGGAGAACCGAGAGGAAGGCTGGGCTCCACTGCAGCGCTCCAAAACTTTATTTGGCCTGCGGTGGAAGAGGGGCTCCTCCAAATCCCCGTCCCAATCCGAGCCTGGCCAGGGTAACTCAGACTACTGAGATATGATGATAGAGTGCTGAACAGGACAAAAATTATATGACCAAGTGGAGCCTTCAGCACAGAAAATTGTTCCCTTAATTAAATTGTAAAGCTATAAACAAAGTGTTTCAGAGAGGTTTGGTGTGAGATGCTCCCTTCAAGAGAAACTTTGCAGAATTGTTCACAGTAGCAGTGAATGGAACCAGACATTTGAATTTAACATCTCTAAAAAGACGTGCTGAATACGCTGCCTGATGCCAGAGAAATCATTTTACAATAGTTCTGAGAAACTTTTGGCCTAATAGAAATTTATGCAGAGAGTTTCAGAGTGTGCAAAAACAAAAAGAGTGCAAGAAAAAAACACAAGAACATCAGTACGGCACATTACAATATTATTTTATTCACCTGTTGCTGAGTAACAGTTTTGGGTTCTCCTTGACTATGACTACATCTGTGACTGCAGTTGCAGGTCATGGATGGTCTGACCTGGACCTGCTTACTCAGGTGGAGAAGATGTCGACAAAACTGCTGGAGGAGGAAGATGTGGTGGTCCTGATGGAGATTTGCAGGAGGGTAATAGAAAAATATAATAAACTCTGTGGATGCGACTAGCCAAGATGTCCACATCTTCACCTGTTATATTTTTTCACTGTTTTTGCAGTACACAAGGGAGCAGGAGCTGAAGACTCTAGTTCTCCCCCTGCTGGCCATCCTGGACCAGCCAGAGAAGCTCCTGCTACTGAGGGAGATCAGGTGGGAAAAACTGGAAAGGAGCCACATGAATGTGAAGAACTTAAATCTGGAAAACAATGGGGATTCCCTACCCAAGAAAATCAAACCCATTTCTAAACCTAGTGCGTCCCTGTTCTGTGGCAAGAATGTACAGAATCCCTCAATGGCTGTTCATTTGTAGAGTAACATGCTGTGCCACTCTCTGTAACTCTAATCCTGGAGTGATTTCCCACGCTTTATTGGTGCTCAGCTCTCAGAAAGTCAAGGGTTCCATTAGTGGCTATTTTCTGTAATATGTTGTTGATTATAATTATTTGCGAGCTCAATGAAACAAATTGAGAAATCAGAGATGTTTTACGACGATTTGCAATTGATGAATTTTTCTTGGGTGTTGAGTTTTGTTTTAAGGAGGGGGGGAACATTCTTTACATTTTTTGGTCAAATTCATGGGGCATAGACTTTTAAGCTAAAGAGGAAAAAGTCAGAAATGTGTCTGCAAGTCTTTCAATAAAGAATGTAAATCCATGCAAAACATGCAAATATATGTTATTCGTTATGTCATTGCAGTAAAATTATATTTAAATAATAATTCTGGGCAATAATACCTCCAGGCAGCTCCTGTCTTCAGGAGTGATTTTCCAAGCATTATTGGTGCTCATCTCTCAGAAAGTCAGGGGTTTCATTAGTGGGTCAATAGTGGGGCTATCACAGTGCATCAAAGTATTGTGACATTTCAGTGCAAAATGTGACCGTAAGCATCATTGAGAAAAAGCATTGTGTTAATTATCGCATTTGATGTATCTGCATTGTTTTAGGGTTAAACCAGCACCAATCAACAGCCCAGTCCAGTACATTCATGTCATTCCTTAGCCTCTTCTGTCTTCCGGCTCTAATTTAACTAGTAAACTGTCCCTCAACTGAACACAGTCATTTTGCTTCATTCAAATATCATTCTAAATATTGTCAGAATATTAAATTGTTTTCAGTCATCTTTACTAAATATTGCAAGCATATCGAACCGTGAGCCCTGAATCATCTAACAAATTCAAGGTTGAATTGACTCTATTGTTACACCCCTAATGAAGAGTGGCCCCTCTGTTGAGGAGTTGTGCTTGAAGTACATTTTGTGCAGTAACCGCTCTTCTTTCTCAGAATGCTTGTCTCTAAGGATGACCTCCAGCAATTTGACAGTATGGTGGCCCCTTTTGAAGAAGAGGCGTATGACATACTGAAGAGACGTTCTCGTAAGTCTGATGTACAAGACACTGTCATGAGGTATTGAAGTGACTGTTCACTGAGAGGTTACAGGTGTCTTTGCTGCTCCAAATGAAAGCCAAGAAATGTTTGATGCCTTCCTGACGTTTGCACTGAAGGTGTAGCGCTGATGAAGCCTGTAATTAAATCATATGATCACCAATTAGGATTGTGCAAACTGCATGTTAGCATATAATGCAAGCTTATGACCAGTAGTTCTCCCGTTATTTAATTTTAAAAAAATGTTTTAATCAGCATTCCTGCTTCTGTAAATATTGTCTAAATTTGTTTTATTTTATCTGAGCTGTTGTTTTAAAATGCTACCTAGTGCATAACTCTGTGTTTCTTTGTCTGTTGTAGGACGGTCTTCCCCTCTCCGCTCCCCAAAGGCTGGCCACACCCCCAAGCGCCACCTTATCACACCTGTACCTGGTGAGACACCATCTAAACGATATCTTCCATGAACCAGGATTGGGATTATGATCACCCATATTTAAACATTGATAACCAACAGTATCAACCAATGTAATTTAAAAATCATCATTTAAATCTTATCTGACCTCAAATTTTATCTGACATTTTCTCTGTTATGCAGGAATAGATTAAAAAGAAATCTATTCACAAACAAAACTGTCTTCTGTGTGTGATTTGAGGGCTGTGGTGGACTAACTCCATCTCTGGTAGAATCTTAATCTAAGAGCTGCTCTTCATTTTCTTTGGGACTACAAAGTACAGATGTACATTATGTGGACAAAAGTATTGGGACATCTGACCATTCCACCAAAAGGGACTTTAATGATATTGTATTCAAATCCATAGACTTTTTGCTGCTATAACAGTTTCTACTCTTCTTGAAGGGCTTTCCACAAGATTAATTCCGTGCCCATTCATTCTGTAGAGCATTTATGAGGTCAGACACTGATGTTGGACGAGAAGGTGTCATCCCAAAGGTGCTGGATGGGGTTGAGGTCAGGGCTCTGTGTGGACCTGTCAAGTTCTTCCACACTGAACTCATCCAGCCACATCTTTATGGAGCTCGCTTTGTGCACTGGGACACAGTCATGCTGGAATAAAAAGGTTTCTTCCCCAATCTGGGTCCACAAAGTTGGAAGCATGGTGTCCAAAATGCCCAAACCCTGAAAAACAGGTGTCCCAATACTTTTGTTCATACAGTGTATGTTGCTCTGAATAAAAGCACCTACCAAATGCTGTAAATGTAAATGTAAGCATGTTTTGGTTTACTGACCTCATTTGAAGTTCAACCATTGCTTGTTGTCACACTATGATACAGGCTGAGCCCAATTTCTCAAACAGCAGTGATGTGATTGTGTTTTTTCAGACCAACAAGGCGGTTTTGAGCTTCAATCAGCTGAGGATGTAGAAAGGCAGAACCGTCTACTGGAGGAATTAAAGCGTTTCCATGTGACCCAGCAGGAAGGTGAGATGCCAAAAATGTCCAGAGCTTTCTCCCCTCTCCTGGATGTCCCTGTGGACAGTTGTTCTCAGACAGACTCCCTCAAACCCTCCAGAACGTCCCCCGTGCTCCCCAACTGGCTCCTGACAGAGAACACATCTCCTGCCACAGACACTGTCACTGTCATCTCAGATGAAGACGTGTCTCATTTGGAGAATGCCAACTCAAAACGGTGGAGGTTTCCATTTCGGAATGGCCTCTCAGAGACTAAAGCTATCAGAAGGGAAAATGAAGAACAGGATGTGTTTTTCACTGTAGTGGACACTCCTCGTCCCAGGAGGCCACTCTTGTCTCAAGTCTTTGGGCCCCTCAAGAGATCACAGAGCGCTGTGGAGCCCCCTACAGGACAGAGTGCACATCAGCAGACTGAGCACCACATTCAGGTTCAATCTGATCAGGAGTATGAACTCAAAACCGTCACCATCAGCAAGACCAAGCAGTCACTGGGTAAGAACATACTGTTCATTTCATTTTGCCAAATCTGTCAGTCTGATCTTCACCAGTCTGATCTTCACCAAGTTCATGCACTCCAAAGCTGTAGATGTAATAATGTAAGTGCCAAACACATTTTCCTATGTTCTCCTTTGAACTCACTATTATTTTATGATATTTGTTTAACTCACTACATTTTAAGTATTTTAAGTTTAATTATAGCACCTATACTTACACATATATGCACCCAAACCCCCCCCATAGTGTATGTAGTGTCCCTAATAACAATCTAACTTCGCATGCTACTTAGTTACTAAAAATATCCTCAGGATTCTTTGCTAACAAATACATTTACAGTATGTTCACCATTTGAGTTCCTTAAGTAAATAAACAACAAAAGAAGAGAATAAACAGCCATTAAAACAGGTAAAATTGGACAATGTAAATAATTTAAAGACAATCAGGTATGATTAGTGCCTGTAATAAAATAAAATATTGGGAACAATTGTGTGTATTGTATTTTTATGTTTTACTTTCTCATCTAATGAGTAGAACCTGTCCACTAAAATTTGATTAAAAAACTTGAAAGTGTATTTATTCTACAAAATTTAAATGATTTAATAGCTAAAATCAGATTCGTACGTATGTTATAATAGTGATGAGTGAGACCAAAACATTGGGGTTTCAGTTTAAGTTGTGATGGTAAATGCAGAAAATTCACTCTTTTTCATTTTCTGATGAAGGGATCAGTATTTCTGGTGGCGTGGAGTCCAGAGTGCAGCCTATGATCAAAATAGAGAGGATTTTTCCAGGAGGAGCCGCATCTTCTAATGACGTGCTGAAGGTACAGTTCAACCACTGGTTCTCTTTCCCTGAGGATCCCAGCCGACTCTGCTTCCCAATCCTTTCCTTCTCCCTTGTGGAACCACACTCTTGGGCGGCTGGGGGTCTTCATACACCCCCTGGGTTCAAAACCAGTCGTCCAATCCAGGACATGGTGACCTAGGGTACAACAATACATGTCTTTTACGTTTACATTTACAGCATTAAGCAGACACTCTTATCCAGAGCACTGTACACCAGAGCTTCAGTCAGGGGTGTTCAAACTTTTTGCAAAGAGGGCCAAATTTGATAAAGTGAAGATGCCCAGGGGCAAATAGTTCTTTCAAGGTCTTTCTGACATTTTTTAACCACAAAAGTTGCATGAAAATCTGCGGCTGTATGAAATCTGACAGCAGGCCGTGATTGGCCCGTGGGCCGGACTTTGGACATGCCTGGCTTAAGTAGTCCACATCTGGTCCTCATAACTCAAATCAGCATCTGCTTTTCATCAGGTTACTGCCAGCTAAGTTACACACCTTAACAAACCCTGTTAATAAGAAAAAATCAGAGGTTAATACACAAGTGAAGAAAAACAGTTAAGAGGGTAAGTGCCTGAGGGTATTTGTTTTTAAATATGTTGGAAAAGATGTACCAGAGATAAATGAGAGGACTAGTTAGTCACCAAGGTGTTCCTTGAAGAGGTGCGTCTTCAGACAATGGTTGAAGACAGTGAGGGTCTCCACAGATCTGATCGCCGGAGGGAGTTCGTTCCACCACTACGGTGCCAAGATGGAAAAGAGTCTTGATGCATGTATTCTTCTTTATCTACTGGCAACCCAGGTCTTCAGTACTCGTCTTACAGGACATGTCTGTTTAAAGCAATACCTGAAAAGTAAAAGAGAAAACAAAATACAGAACGTCATACCATTTTAGCATATACTACATACAATGTACTCAAGGAGTACAAGGACAAGAGAGTACAAAATCTGCCATCCTCCCTCTCTCTTCCTCTTTCAGGCTGGGTTCGAGCTGGTATCGGTAGACGGGCTTTCCTTGCAAGGCATCACCCACCAGGACGCGGTGGAGATCATCCGCCAGGCTTTCAGCAACAAACACCTGGACCCTATGGAGCTGGTGGTGAAGGTCCCTAAGGCCACCTGAGATACTCAGACAAGGATCTTAAACCAGAGCAACACCAATGGAGAAAAGACCTCAGCAATGGGGGTTCCAAAGTGTAGAAGCACAGCTGCAGATGATCAGGACCAGCAGGACCCTTGAACCTCCATTCAGTCCACATCTGAAGATCTCATTTAAACTTTTACGTACTGTGAACGTGTAAATACATCCTGTGCACCATCACCGTTATTCACAATGAAGCAGTTAAACCAAGTGATCCTGAGAGGGTTTGTGATCCTGATGTTCGTTCTGTACAGTGTTCTATTTTTTTCCAAAATAATAGTAATTATTCAAGATTC
Source organism: Hydrocynus forskahlii (assembly GCA_037974365.1). NCBI lineage: Eukaryota > Metazoa > Chordata > Actinopteri > Characiformes > Alestidae > Hydrocynus > Hydrocynus forskahlii. Next base: position 7,796 of record JBBPCX010003305.1, read on the forward strand.
ATGATTCAGTGTATTTATTTGTCACATACACAGTTATACACACATAACATGCAGTGAAATAAAATATAAATAAATACATTTGAGAAGAGAAAGCAAGAAATCCACAAATGTGAGCATTATACTCAATAATAGTTACAGTAGAATAAATAATACAGTAACTCGGATCAGGAGTCGCGGAATCAGTCTAACGCAGATTTTTTTCTGAGAACCTAACTGATAATTGTAGCGGAAATTCCCACAATAATTGCTTTTGTCATGGCAATATGTTTTTTAACGCATTTTAGTTCTAATTTATTAAGAAAATATAATTTAAGAGTCATTGGATGCTGCCCTCCTGTTCTCGTGTTTTTGTTTCGTCCTTCTAAAAGCCCTAAGATGCCGCCCAAATGCCCTGCGCCTTCTGGCAATGCACCTAAGCGCAAGAACCGAACTAATTATTGTTGGCGAAAACTCCAGCAAATTCGTGGAAACCGCAGATATCCTCCACATTTAATTTTTTTTTTTGCTTTTTTTCGTGGCAGTATATAAAGTATATAATTCTTCAAGCATTTTAGTGCTAAATTATTAAGAAAAATATAATTTACAAATTTTGTAACAAATATTAACGTAAATTCAGCTACATTTCCATATAAAATATAACTGTTTAAATATTTTTGTACTGTCCAGAAAACTCAAAGAAATTGCCTCTTGGGATAGTTACATACCTCTGTACTCAGAGGCGGGAGGTTTGAAATAGCCAATCCAAGAACTTATTTATTTCTCCTTTGCTGCTGATTGGCTGCTGCCGTTTTATGCACCTGTGGAAGCTACAGTCCAGAATTTCCCCCCTGGAGCATCTGGAGTGTTTCTCCTGTTTTTCGTTTTATTCTTCTTAAAGCCCTGTATTTTTATTACTGTAAATTAAACTAGAAGAGGCTGCTGAGCTCAGTCGCTGTCCAGTGTCCGCTTTAACCAGTGGGTCACTACAATACGACTCATCCTGAAGCTCCTGAATAGGATGCGCCACCCCATGAACTTTAAAAATTATTAGTGATTACCCATACATTTTACTATATTTTTATTACTAAAAATATACATTAAAGTATTACTGTATTTACCTGCTTATACCAAAGAAAAGGCCCGTGCATGAATTACAGTACAGTGTATACAGGGGTAATATCGGTATTTACATTCTAGCACTGCCGGAGGTCAGAGTTTAAAATTATTTGGGGAGCATATCTGGGGGCATTTTTAGGGCGTACACTATAAAAATAGGCATTTTAGGTATTTTTCACCACAACACAACAATGCGGGTTTTCACTATAGACGGGTGTCCGCGAAAAGCTGGGGGTTACTTTACAGGAAATGACATGATGGCACAGGGCTTCATAGTAAAGAAAAAAAAACAGGTGCAAATGGCAATATTTTATTGTCATGATAATTTCAAGTTTGAGAATTCAATATTGTGAAATGAAAAGCAGATCATGTGCATGTGAGTGTAAACAGCTGCATATAAAACATATACATGGGAACAATATGGATATGAAAATACGAATTAAACATGTAAATATTAAAATGTAAATATAAAAACATGTAAATATTAAAACAAATCAAAGTTTGAAAAACATTTTAAAAATCAAATATGGAAAATAAAATAAAAAAAATAAAATAAAATATGAAAAAATAGAAATGTAAACATGAAAAATTTGGGGGTTAACTCTAAATTAAAAGGTTTTAAGGTGGAGGTAGTAGTTCTATTAGAAGAGTTCTGAATGGAATATGATTCATTTGTTTTAGTCCAGCTGATCTGGTTTTTATCACAGCTTGTTTGTTTTGGAGGCAGTTTGGTTGGTAACGACCTCATCGATACAACAAAGATAGACATACATTGTTAACAAAAGAGAAATGATATAGACACATGAAAGGGCCATATTTTATTGTTTTTGCTTATTTAAGCAAATTAAGGGCCTTCATTTATTGGTGAATTTCAAATCAAGAGACTCAGAAATGCACAAATAAAATCTGTTTGATAACCATAGAGAAGTGTTCTGCAATGAAGACTATAATTATATTTTGGTTACTGAAAATTACAAGTGAGTTAAAAAGGTATGCAGTGCAGAAACCTTACTAAAAGAAAAAAAGTACACACTGAGCTGCTTTCTCAGGCTCTTTTTAGTTGCCGGAGGACTAATCTGTGCTAATCTGGTAACAGTAGCGGATCTCTGTTAAACCACAGTGAGTTTTGTGCTGAGATGGTGTTTTCTGCTGCAGACGTTTTGGAGGTCTCACCACAGGCTGAACGTTTCTTAAAATGCTCTTTTGAAGTAAACTCGGGAGCTGTGTGAACTCATGATGAAGCTCTTTCATTTCCCCAGAGGAGCCCGGCCGTTTGAATGGGTTTCTATCCGCAGACACACAACAGTGATAATATCGTAACACACACATACATACACACATACCCATATAAACACACATACACGCACACATACACACACACGCATACACATATAAACACATCCGCGCACACACATACATACATACACACACACATACGTACACACACACATATGCACATATACACACACACGTGCATACGTACACATACACACACACACACACACACATACACATACACACCCATACATAAACACACATACACATACACACACGTATACATACATACACACATGCCCCCACAGATTTCCAGCACTCCTGTATTGGGGCAGCTGGTGGACTAGTGATTAGGGAGTTGCCCCTGCAATCAGAAGGTTGTGGGTTTGAATCCCTGGGATGCTAGTGACATCACTGAGGTTCCCTTGAGCAAGGTACCCTCCCCACACACTGCTACCTGGGCGCCCCTCATTGGTTGCAGTCCCCTGCTTCACTTAGTGAAGGGGTTAAAGGGGTTAAATGTGGAGAGAGCGTTTCACATTGTTCACACTGTGTGCTGTGGTATGTTCACATATGACTATAAGGGGCCACTTTACTGTAATCATTAGAGCATTTGTACCCCACAAAGAGATAAATACCTGAACCCACACACTGCAATCACAAAACTACTAAAATGCATTTTCACAAGAAAATGCCAAGTGTGATTGCGCAATTGTGTTACCAATGGTTGTTGCTAGATAGTTGCCATGGTGTCCCAGGTGGTCGCTAGGTTTTACTAAGGCATCGCAGGTCATTCTAATGTGTAGCTAGTCGGTTGTTATGGTTACTGAAGTGGTGATTATGATGTTGCTAGGTGGTTCTCCTGGTGTCCCGTGTGGTTCTAAAGTGTAGCTAGCTGGTTGCTATGGTAACCATAGTGGTTGCTGTGGTTTTGCTAGGTGGTTGCCATATGGTCAACTCTATATGACTTGACTCCATTTAACTTTATTTTCGAGCAGATAAACTGACATCATCTAAAAGAAGCCATTTTTAAAATGTAATTAAAATATTCTATCCTAATTGTGCCCAATGGTCCCAAAGTCAATCAAGCCAAGTTAAAGGGGATGAACAGTGTTTTTATCTCATATTATGAAATGTAAACCCAAATAAATTAATTCTGTGGTATCAAAAAATGAGATTTATTTCATTACACCACTATTTTGAGTTAGCTTTTTGGAGCCTGTTGAGTGAGTCACACACATTTACGATTTCTTCCTGGTTCACCTATTTGCATATTGGTCTTGTTTTCTTTACCCTCTCTGTGTCGTCTTTCCCCCAGGCTACCATGCCTAGGGTGTGTTGTTTGTCAATGTACTTCTTTTTAGTAGCTCAGCCCTTTTATTTTAGATTCTCTGTGGCTATAAACTGACTGGATATTAGAGTGGGCACTTTAAAACTAACTCTATTAGTACAAGTTGGACTGACATAACCTTTATAAGGTCATTTTAATGAGGTCAAAAAATGGTCTTCTTTTGAAGGAAAGTCATTGCATTAGGTGGAAAATTCATCATCCATTCGAGTGAAGGTGAAGAGTGATCTGGAGTACAGGGTGTGCTACAGTACGTCAGTGTTTCTATATAAAGAGGAAGTTGCCACGACACGTGGGTGTTGCAACCACTTCTGAATTACAGCAGCTCTTCTCTCACACAGCACTCACACTTCTGGATGCACAGGTCGGTTTTTTGATACATCTATAAACATTTGATCTTATATCACTATATATATATATAACATACCACCATTTTTTGTGTGTACACATATGCATTCTCATCAATTTTGGGATTTTGGATTTTTTTTGGTCACTTTCTCCACAGGATGTCTGCCGGTCTGTTTGTGAGACTGAGGGACCTGCTGTGTGTACTCCTGTCCAGATGCTCCAAGGCCCATGTGCTGGGCGTGTGTGTGCTGACACTCGCTCTGATCCTGGCGGTGCGTCTGCTGCAGGTGAGCTGGAAGCGCAGGGAACTCCATGGCTTCTCTGTTCCACCCCTGCGCAACTGGCTCTCCGGACACATGGGCATGGTGAGTCCATCAATCCACAATGCTGAGATCCTCAGGAACATCATTATGAAGTGGGTGTCCAACAGTGGAGGGCACAGGAGGGCACGAGCTCAGAGCCTGCTTCATCCCAAAGAATCATTTTTTAAGGGAGGATTGCAGGAGCCTGTCCCAGCTCTCACTGGGCAAAAGGCAGAGAAGCATCCTGGACAAACACACTCACCTGGAAGGAGCCCTATTTGACACCCTTGTACTGAACCTTCATGTCAAGGTTATTTAGATTTTGAAAAGGTTCTTATCCAAAAAAGAAGCACCCAGGTTTTACCATAAAAGTTTAAAGAACAAACCTGCACAGTTTCTGACCAGCTCAATGGTTTGGGTCTCTGATATGTTTGATGTTTATATGCCTGGTGGGTCTCTTAGATGTGCAGGAGCTGCTCAGCTAGTGGACAAAAGATCTGAAACTAAACCTGGTGATACGGTGTTTATCCACTATGCTGTCTAACCAACTACTACTCTCCTTAGCCTTCTTTTAAATATTGGCACTTCCATTGCACTTTACATCTTCTTTAATGATTTATTATGTATTCTTTTATTTCTTCTGTTATGTTATTTTATTTCATTCTATTTTATTTATGATAAGGTGCTACATAAATAAACTTGACTTGACCAGTGCAAGGACGCTCAGCTCTGGTCCTGGAGGGCCAGGAATCTAGCACAGTTTTGGTAGTTCCTGAGTGCTTCTTGAAATAACCATTTTTGGATCAGAACATTTTTAAAGCTGAAAGAACCTTGACATGATGAAAAGGTTCCATACAAAGGGGGGGCAAAGGGTTTAATTCTTTAATAACCCATCCATCAAAAAGTTCCTTTGGGGAACCATTTTGGCTGCCTTTGTTTTTAAGAATTTTGAATCAGTTAATAGACAATAGTTGTTTTTCCTATTATAATGAATACTGACATTATGTGGTAATTGTGTGCACATGGTTCTTGTACTCAGGTGCACTCAATCAAAAAATAGAAAGTCCATACTAAGAACCATTTAGGAACTTCTAACAGTAGGTTCAGACCATGATGTTTGACCAGACAAAATGCTGTCTGTGAATTAGTGCAGCATTGTTTATGTGTCTGTATGTAGTCTTGTGTCAATCACTGGATCAGTACTGGACCTTGATCTTCGGTCATTTTAATAATGTCAGTGTCATATGCTGGGTGAACCAAATGGAGATAATAATTTCTCCATTATTATCTCCATTTGGTTCCCTCAGCATATGGGGCAGCCAGTGGTTTGGGAGTTGCACCCGCAATCAGAAGTTTGTGGGTTTGAATCCCAGCACTGCTAGTGTTATCACTGAGGTTCCCATGAGTAAGGTCACGTGTGAACACTATAAGGGGCTACTTAAGTATAATAATAACTTTTATTTATACAGCAGCTATATAGCTTTGTCAAACTAAAGGTCACTTTACAAATAACTGAGTAAAAGAAGAAGAAACAGGGTTTAACATAGTAGTTAAAAAAAATGTAAACATCAAAGACTCCAAATTACAGCAACACAGATGGAAGGAAACTAATAGATCAGAATCAGGAGTTAGGAGAAGAGACAGTGCCCTGAGAGAAAAGATGTGTTTTTAATTGAGCTTTGAAAGAAGCCCTGTGAATGTTCTGAGGGACACACCACTAAATGGTTTACTGTCCATTGAAGATATCTGACAACATTGTGTACAAAAATGGGAAATCTAAATTGGGTTTTGCAAGCATGGGCCCTACTGGATTACTCTGTTGTGATGCTAGTGTGATCCAGTGATGCTCCTGGAGATCTTAATTTCTGCGAACTCCAACCTGCTGCACCTTCTCCTTTCAGATGTTTTGGATTAGCTCTATGAGGAGCGTTAGCTTTGGGTGGGAAGGTACTGTAGGACCACTGTACAAAAATACACAGGCGTGTGCAGATTTCTACACGATTTGTCTTGTTGGGAACATGAGAAAGAGGCCCTAAAACTAGCTGAGCTCTGATCTTATCTGAGTTTTTGCATCAGCAGGTTTCATATCAGTTCTGGTTGCAATATAGCACCTGTTTTGCTCACTGGCATCAATAAACCTCATTGATGTGATCTTCTTTACACAAACCTCATTGATGTGATCTTTTTTTGTGATCTTCTTTACACAAAGGTTATATTGTCTACATTTGTTCCTACAAACAAAAAAAAATCTGATGTTCTTTGGTAATTTGATGAGTTTCAGCCTGCCAGGTTGAGTCACTAAATGAAGCAAAACAGTTCCACAAAATTTCTCAAAAACGTTTACACCAGACAAGAAAAGGAAATGCAATGAGTTGTACAGATGGCTCAACGTTGAAGCAGCATCTAATGCATGAGCATAAGCATTTGCATGAGCAAATACATTTGTGACATCTGGTTCCATTCACCACCACTGTAAAGAAATCAGACTTTTCCCGAGTTCCCCTTTAAACAGAAGTGCTACATAATTAAGCCCAACTACAGCTTCTGGTCCAAATGTGTTTGGCTGTTTAAACTCCTCTCTGTTTTTCAGATTCGGACAGATGAAACAGGCTTTCAGGAGCTGGATGAGCTTGTGAGGACGTATCGTCACACCTGCGCCTGGTTCCTGGGGCCCTTTTATAACCTTGTTCGTCTTTTTCATCCTGACTACATCAAACCCCTGTTTCTGGCCTCAGGTAAACAGTTTATGAAGCTATAATGAACTTCTCAGTAAGGGTGGGCAATGTGATACCATCAGTATGTTAAAAAATATGTTACAATACACTTTCCTGTGTATACAGCTATAAGTTTGAGCACCCCAGGTCAAATTACATGCTGTTTTTCTAAGCGACAGTAAGCGCACGTCAAGGTCCTGGGTTCAGTTTCTAGCTGCGGAGGCCAAGGGTCCTTTTTTGTGTGGAATTTACATGTTCTCACTGTGTCTATGTGAGTTTGTGCCTGGTTCTCTGGGTTCGTCCCACAGTCCAGAGACTGAAGACTGAACTGCCCTGTGCAGAACTTATGACACATTTGTTTAACATATTGGAAAAAACCTACAGTATAAATTGTGCCAAATTTCAGGTTTTATTTTTCCCAGTACCTTAAATCCAACAGTAACGGTTAAAAAATGTTCTCTGAAGAAGATATGAACTTATTTACACTTAGATAATTAACATGTCATTTGACTGGGGGCCCAGATTTTTGTGCTGAACTTTGTATCAGCTTCTTTCTCCTCAAAGGAGCTGATAGTGACACTAATCCTGTTAAAAATTGTCATTAGGTTTAAGTAGTTGCTCAGACATAATAACTGAGATCTTCAGTGATGTTCTTCTGTTTTATTTCTTTCAGCATCAATTACGGTTAAAGATGATCTGTTTTATGGGTTCATGAGACCATGGCTGGGTAATGAATCTATCTCTCGCACTCTCTTTCTCTATAAGTTTACTGGTTTGTTATACACAATATGGCCAAAAGTATTGGGACACACCTGTTTTTCAGGGTTTGGGCCCCTTACTTCCACTGAAGGACAATCTTAATGCTTCAGCAGACCAAGACATTTTGGACAGTGCCATGCTTCCAACTTTGTAGACCCAGTATGGGGAAGAACCTTTTCTATTCCAGCATGACCGTGTCCTAGTGCACAAAGCGAGCTCCATGAAGACATGGCTGGATGAGTTTGGTGTGGAAGAACTTGACTGGCCACACAGAGCCCTGACCTCAACCCCATCCAGCACCTTTGGGATGAACTGGAATGGAGATTGTGAGCCAGACCTTCTCATCCAACATCAGTGACTGAACTCATAAATGCTCTAAAGAATGAATGGATACAAATTCCCACAGAAACTCCAAAATCTTGTGGAAAGCCTTCTAAGAAAAGTGGAAGTTGTTATAGCAGCAGAGGGGAGCAACTCCATATTAAAGTCTATAGATTTGAATACAATGTAATTAAAGTCCCTGTTGGTGTAATGTAAGGCGTCCAAATACTTTTGGCCATAAAGTGTATTAAGGCGAGACCTTACAGGTCATTAGGGTCACAGTCAGCCTTTGCCAGCTGATTGCTAATGTTCATAAAATATTTTTGTATCAGATGTATTGCTAGTAAATACATGTCAATATGCAAATGAGTTATTATATACTTAAAATGTGTGTGTGTTTGTGTGTGTGTGTGTGTTTGTGTGTGTGTATATCAGGGCAGGGTCTTATTCTGAGTAATGGGAAACAGTGGTCTCGTCAGCGGCGTCTCCTCACACCAGCTTTTCACTTTGACATCCTCAAAAACTACATTCACAACCAGTCCTGCGACATAATGCATGTACGTCTGCTGCAAGTATGGCACACACATGCACACAAACATACACACACACATATACACAAACACATCTTCCTGCTCTTTTATATTTTTCCAAAATAGTTACATTTGTGGTAAAAATGCCTTTTTTACTTGTGACGTTTTACACTGTCATTTATGCTGATTATGGAATTAAGAATGGCTGAGCCAGCAGAAAAAGTTGAAACAGCATATTTAGCAATGAAATGTGAAGATTTCTGAGCTGTTTTCAGGTGTTTTGGTGAGGTTGGGGTCTCGATTTTCCTATTTCTGTAAAGTACAAAAACTTTCAACACATTCATACTTCTTCCAGGGTTTGGCTACATAGTGAAATTTTGTTTCATTTTTTGTGTCATTTTTGAAGTCTGGGTGCAGTTTGAGCTGGTTTAGAGATTTATTATGAGAAAAGCTTTAGGGTCTTTTATGATCGACTGCACCTGGAGTAAACTGCAAATTTGATTGTTTCGCCATTACCTCAGTTTAAACTGAAAATATGCTTCTGTAGACAGCAAAAGGAAGCCAGCTGAAATGTGGCCTGTGTGTGTTGCAGCAGTATGGGCGTCTAATCTCATCTGTGGTTTGTCAGATCTACTGTTGCAAATCACCTCCAAAAAGCACTTCTTTCTTTTCAGTCACACGATGAAATAAAAAAGGCTGGTGTCCTATATACGTATTACCAAACTGACAAGACTTCTCAAAAGTGGATCACACTGCCTTTTTAGATTTTGTAGTCTTGTAAATGTACACAGTTGTGAAAGACCACTGTCTTGGTTTTGTTGTTGTCAATTTTTATGAATGACTAATGGCCTGCAGTTCCTGCAGTTCGGAGGTTTTACTAGAATTTATAGAAAGACCATGTTTTTGCTGGTTGAAATATTGGTTTGGTTTTATGACTCTAAAATCACATTTTATTCTTTTTGCCCAGCCACGAGGGGGCCTGCAGAAAAGGGTTATATCATTAATTCTGTGCTGTGTTGTTCAGGAGAAGTGGCGCCGCCTGCTGGCCGAAGGGAAAAATGAGCTGGACATGTTTGAAGATGTCACTCTGATGACCCTGGACAGTCTGCTCAAATGCACCTTCAGCTATGACAGTCAGTGCCAGAAGTGAGTGTGTCTTGCCTCTCATACACACACAGACATATACACACACTCACACCAGCCCAACAAATGGGCCGCAGTCTGTAAATTACTTTATAAGTGTAAAGCGTGTAACTTACTTCGGAGACGAGGTGCTGCTACTCCGAGATCTCAGCTTGCTATGCGGACCGGGCCCTCAGACCACAGCGCTGCGGTGCGCGAGAAAGTGAAAGCGGGGCAAGCGTGGGGGAGTCCATGCTAGGCTAAAAGCTAACGCTAACCAGCCGGCAATACCGTCAATCTTTCTCGCCAACTTTCGCTCCCTGGACAATAAACTGGACCACATCCGACTCCAACAAACCGCCCAGCGTGAGTTCAGAGACTGTTGAGCCCCGCCCCCACATCGGATTTTCTGATCACATGTCCATCATTTGCATCCCAGCCTACAGACCGCTCGTCAGACGTGCCAAGCCCGTCCAGAAGCAGACAATAATCTGGCCCACAAGAGCCATCTCTGCTCTCCAGGACTGACTAGGACATGTTCAAGGAGGCTGCAACCTACAGCGGCTCTACCAACCTCGAGGAGTACACGGCGTCGGTCACTGGCTACATCAGTAAGTGCATCGATGACGTTAATGTCTCCAAGAACATCACCACATGCTCCAACCAGAAGCCATGGATGACTACAGAAGTGCGCACGCTGCTGAGAACCCGAGACACCGCCTTCAAATCAGGTCACCAGGATGCCCTGAGAACAGCAAGGGCCGTCCTGTCCAGGGCCATCAGAGCAGCGAAGCGTGCCCATGCCCAGAAAATCCACAGCCACTTCAAAGACACTGGGGATG
>JBBPCX010003314.1:0-18449 GCA_037974365.1 Hydrocynus forskahlii
GAGAGAGAGAGAGAGAGAGAGAGACAGAGAGAGAGAGATGTATGTTTGAAAGTACTCAACCCGAGAACGTTATTCATTTCTCCTTGCTGCTGATTGGCTGCTGCTGCCCTGTGACGCTTCAGTCCAGAATTTCCCCCGTGTAGCGTACTACTGTAAATTAAAGGGGTAACATCGGTACTTTACATTCCAGCACTGTGGTGTTAAGTGTACACAATATGGGTTTACCTATACATTTTCTTTAAAGGTAATGAGTTTAAAATTAAATTAAAGTGTTTTGGGAGCATATTTGGGTGCATGTTTAGGCAGGTGCTCGTTTTCGGTGTTTGTGTGTGACCGTTTGTTCTCCTTTCATAAAGCACGAAAACAAATTAGTCAGCTGATTCTGAATTCAAGTTAGCAGATTGGAGCCCACAACTTTTTTTTTAACAAAAGAGGTCTGAGGGAGTATGAAAACATACTGTTTCACAAAGTTTAGTCCCATTCATGCTGAATTTATAGTGTTTATCCCAGGCTGATTTTTAAAGGACAGCTTAGTTGAGTTTACAAAAACATAACAAAACAGCTTGTTAATCCTAATAGATAAAGAGAGCTTTAGAACGTGATCCTGTAACAATCACATTCAATCGTCATAAGTGTCCCTCAGGGAAGAAAGAAGAAAAAAGCAAAAAACAAAAAAAAAAATACACGAACAATGTAAGAATGAGCCTGTGATAAATTCTGTTACATATTGAAACAAGACAGTCGGGTATGTTGTCCAGCAGGTGGCATTCTGAGCCAGTTATTGAATAGGATTTTTTGTTTATCTGAAGGGCGGTCACGAGGACATTTATCAGTGCTTTAATAATCGGCCATGCAAACCTTTTCAACAATATTATAGTCCGTTTCGCATTGCGTATTAATCCTGTTTTACTAAGGTTTACTCTGTTCTGTTATTATCAGGGTGTGGGTAATGTTATGACTTTTGTTTACAAGAGAATCAAGGATTCCTTGGACAGGGACTTTTATTTTGTGTACAGCGTAGAAAAAGACTGAAGAAAACTGTAATTCTTGTGTTGTTTATGGAAAAGTTTTTTAAGCACACAGAAGGTTTATGGATTTAAACGGGCACTCGTCTGAAATGGGAATTCATTCAAGTAATGTCTTGTAATAGGCTAGGTTTGTTTTCTCTCCCCAGTAGCTATGTTGTTTCTACAACAAATGGTCGCTGTTGGAATGTCAGTATTTGGGTAATCTTTCAGTCGATGTAGCCACAACTGCATTTGTTATTTGTATTATACCATATATACCGTATACCATAGGATAAACAATTAGATGTTGGGGTTCAACGTTGGCCTTGTGTGTGTGTGTGTGTGTGTGTGTGTGTGTGTGTGTTTGTTTGTTTTTTAAAGGAAGAAAGATGCTTTTCCTCCCACATAATAATCCCATGCTGGTATATTGGTATGGCCCACTGCAGAGGAGACTGGGGCGGGGCGGGGCGGAGTGGAGTGGGGTGAAGTGGGATGGGGAGAGTCTGCAGCACTGCAGAGAAAGTACATCCACTCGGCTATGGGAACTACCTTTACAGAGCCACATAGGTGGAACTTGAGTACTCCTTTTCCGTTTTTTGAAGCCGTGTGCCCCTGTAACAAGAGGAGATGAGGTTGCTGAAAGTACAGGTGAGGTGCAAGGAATGCTTGGCAGATTTTCTTTCATTGTGGTCTCACAACGTAACAGACATATCGCTCATTGCTAGTTCATTTACTCCAGTTGAACAGGCTGGTGCTGATGCTTTTTTTCTGACATGCAAACATAGACAGTCCTTATCTAATGCTCCTTTGCAGACTGTATCATCCACATTGCTCCTCCTACATTGCTGTTTGAAGACTGTGCCCATAGACTGTAACCAGACTTTAGTTAATGTATCTAATTCCCCATTCAGCTGGTCTGAAAACCTTTCTTTTTTATATAAAAACACAGCTTACTGCAATGAAGCTTCTCATGTGGAATCTTGCTTTAGCAGGTAAGAGGCATTTAATGATGCTTTCTACAAATTCAGTTCTGATCACATGGAATGTTTAGTGAATGGTCTAATCATTGGGAAGTTTTCAGCTGGTAGTGTGCCCTTGTTTGAATATCTGTTCTGCTTTTCAGTTCTGATTAGCCCTGTTCTATGTGATGATGGCGATGATGTAATGACTGTGTGCCGGGAAGAGGATAATGACCTGAGAGTGACCTGTCCCCTGCGTCCCAAGCCAGACTACCACACTGAGTATGAGTTCTCCATGTCCAAGGGCAGCAAAGAGATCATCATCAATACCAATGTGTCAGGCACTATGCCTGAGCCCAAGTTTAGGCATAACACGTATGTGGAAGATCTGCAGCCCTATGGATTCAAGCTGACCATGATGAGCTTCACACTGACCGAGAACACCACCTTTATGTGCAAAGTGACCAAGGAGGACATGAGACTGTTTGTTGAATTGGGTACATGATCATTTGGTTGTAAATTCTCCATATTGAGTACTTTCTTTTTGTACTGTCTTTCATGATATTTTATACTGAAAAATACATTTTGTTTATGTTTTGGTTCATTTTTGAGCACAGAGAAGCTTATAAAACGTGTGTAGGCCTATTATAGAGGGGTTAAAATGTTGTCCACAAAGGGCTGCAGAATTTCATTTCAATTTCAGATGTGAGCTCCTGCTTTCTTGGAATGAAAAACTACAGTTCTTTGCAAATAAAACTGGAAACTCCTGGCCTAATTTGCCTTCACATTTTATTATTTGGACACATGGTGACAGTGAATGGTCTCCTACAGTACCCTCTGATGGTCCAACATGTTGAGCTACAAGTAAATTTTCCTCTTACTTTCCTCTTACTTACTGCTACTTATGACATTCCTGTGGTTTTATTTTATTACCATTGCCATTTATTTTTACACTACTATGTCCCACCGTAGAATTAAGCAGTCTGCTTTGTTCCTGTTTATTTAAGACTGATATATGTTAATGACCTCTGCTCCTAATGGCTTTTCCAGAGCAACAGCTGCAGTTATATCTGCATGTGCGGACCATATGCACTGACTTTATTTGGTAACTTTAACAATGTTTAAGTACCACATCAACCTCTTTAATAAATACCATTAAAGGACACTGTCTACACTACTGAAAACCTTCCCTTTGTAACAGTTATCATAATTGTATCTGTTCTTTCATGCTTGTACTTAAATGTTTTTGCGCAAATGTAAAGGCTCGTTTCTGATTTATGGACCACATCTTTCACATTTTGCATGCAAATAAGCATTAAAGCTGGAGATCACGATCTGAAAACAAGAGTAGCCATGTTAGTAAATAGTAAATGTGATAACAATATCATCACCTCAACCAGGCCTGCTAATAGTGTGGGGGGAAATTAACCTCTTGAACCCTAAGGCACTGTAATTGGGACCACTTTTCAGTTGTTCGGTAGTAAGATACATATTAATTTTTTCAGGTGTTACCCAGTCACTGTTAGTGCCTACTAAATATCTGGTTAAATAAAAGTTTCCTTCCTGTCTTCTAGATTCCCTGCAGCCCTGCTCTGCCATCAGCCTGTTTCTCCAAGGTTACCCATGGCTCCTGACTCTTTTGCTTCCCCTTGGCATCATTCAGCTGCTGGAGGCACTTTAAGAAGCAACCTGAATTGTAGCCAGTGTCAGTGATCAAAGCCTAGGAGGGACAAATGAAAAAGCATGTTATATGTCTTCAGTGATTTTGCTGCTCAGTTTTAGATATGCTGCCTTTCTTATATATATGCTGTACTATACATTGAGTGCCAATAGCTGCCTCTATGATGGTATCTATTGTTACGCTTGAACTGCTCAAAACCTGTTAAATTTGCAGGAAATGATCCTGTTCATGGTGACTAGATCAGATAGCACAGAAGCAGCATTTATGTGGGACACAGTAACAGCCTCTGGGCTGTCAAACCAGGACAGCTCATGAAAACAGTCATGTTATAAGCCATAATATTGTTTCACAGTCTTGTAAGATTATGGAACACATGACTTCTGTAAATGTCTTGTAATTCTGTATTTTTCAAATATAAGTGTCTTCTTACCTCAGCACCTTAAGATCACTCTATTTGCAGTGCATGCCAGCTCCTATTTTATGACTTTCATCAAAAAGAATGTTGTTGCTACTGACAGTTTTAGATGGACCCTCATTAACCCAGATATATTCAGGTCTGTTAGAAGTTAAACAATTAAATGCACATGATGAAGTAATTCTGAATGATTTCACTATTCAGTCCATGCCCTGTTAGCAACATAGTAGCTGAAAAGTTTTTCAGTCTGCTCGGATATTCTGTACATGTAATGTTTGCATACAGTGTAGCTCACAGATCTGTTTCACTCCACAATATCCACTGCTGTTCTAATATTATGTGTATAATATTTAAATTAAAATGATAAACACAGAGTTCCAGGAGTCATTTCTGGCTTGCTATCCTAGAATGCATTCTAAAAAAAAATATGTCGTTTCTAATGGCTACAATCCTGGCAATATCAAACAGGAATGTTTTTTGAGAAAGTCAGCAAGCAAAGTTCATACCACACCTGCAGGAAACCATAAGCTGGAGAAACGAAAGAGAAACTGGTTTGGTTGAAGAAGTGGACAAGGAAGCTAAGGTAATTTGGTTTTTTTATTTTAGCAAAACTAAATAGTAGAATTTATTACATTTGCCCCAAACAATCGATCTTAAAGTTGTATGGAAATGCCTTTTCGTGCTCTTGTTTCACTCCATGAAGCATTAGCTCATAGTACATGTAAGACTATTCAGTAACTACGGTGAATTATCATTTGCCACGTAGTTATGAGAGGGAGGCTCTGAAATGTAGGCTGCACACGAGTCCTTAGGTTCTAAATGGGTTAAAATACATGGGCCTTGTTACATATAAACTGCATTGCTATTGGACATTAGCACTAACATGTAAACTCACACTCTCACATTTAGAAGTAAAAGGAGGAATAATGCCTATCAAGTTCAGTGGATGGGAAGCCTGCTGTGAAAAAACTAAGCACCTACAACCAGGTCAGGCACCTAAAAGAAGTCATGGCTACACGATGTATCATGGGACCCTCAAGAGCAATGCCCCAGCTATCATATCATCAGGATTCAAACCCTCTGCGGGAGGAACTCTAGGAGTTGGAGTATACTGCAGCAGGGACATTAACAAGGCCATGGGCTACCCAGGTTACTGTGCACCCAGTGATAGGGTGGTGCTCAAGCTAAGGGTAAGAGTGGGCAAAGTGAAGAGGATTGATGCCCAAAGCATGAACCTGAGGACCACGTGGCATCAGAATGGCTACGACACAGCTTGGTTGCCCTCGACTCAGGGTGGCTATGAAGAAGATTGCGTCTGGGACCCAAAGCGGCTCACTGTGGTGGGAATAGCACACTGCACAGACTCAGCTACAAAAATGTATCTGGAAAGCCTTATAAAACAAGGCGATGGAATGGAGCAGAGCCACAGTGGGCCGGTGGGCACACCATGTACAGGCTGTGGGATACAAACTCTGGATAAACACACTGTAGAGAAATGCTGGACCTGTGGGAAATCCATATGCGCTTTTATGGACAAGCATATGTGCCTGTAGAACTGATTATTGTCCTATATGTTTAACTGAATGACAGCATGAATTAAGACGAATAAAAAAGCCAATGTAATGTTAAATCAAATTGTTTTGGCATTCAAAATAAAAATATACTAATATAATAATAAATATACTAACGAACAATAACAACATTTTTTCTGTGTTGGTATGTCAGCCGGTGTGAATTATCTCATAATAAACTTGGTATTCATGGTGAAAACACCAAAAGACTGCATATGTATGCTCAGGACAGGACTAAAGAGAGAGTGCAAAAAAAGCACACACATACAAGAGGAAAAAGTACAATAATTTACAGGACAAGACAAATTACAGTCCAGCCAAACAGAGCAGTTCATGTTTGAATGAATACAGTATTAGAACAGCTCCTTTACAGCAATAGTATAGGTAATTATGCAAAAATTGAGGTAGACAATAAATTGTGCAAAAATGGCATCAATAGCAGCAACAGGGGGGATCAGGACAACAGAGGTGTGGTCTGAGTTGCAAAGGTTGAAATGGGACTCAGCCACCAATGTTTCTGTGTAAACACAGTCCTGTATGTTCACCCTTCTCATTTGAAAGTCGACATACTGGGAGAGTTTAGGGCAGAGCTGATTTGAGATTTGTATGGTTGAAATCTCCAGCAACACTGGAGATTTCAACCATACAAATGTGAACACTGGGTAGGATGTACACCGTGAATATGATCATGGTGGTAAATTCCTGCAGTAAATAAAATGGTCTAATCATAAATTATAATCAATTTAATTCTCCTTTAAGACATTTGCTTTTAGAAAAAAACAATTTCTTCCTATACTAAACTGCTGCACAACTACTACAACATTTAACAGGAATTGTGCATTATGCTATTACAATATGAAATGTATTTAAATAACTAATTTAAAAAATGATCTACTATTAACTACAGCCTAACTCTGGTCATTAAATTTTTTTGCCTTCTTAATAAATATAATACCACATATGAAAAAGGCTTTATACTTTCCTAGATAACTGCAGAACAATTGATGAAGACAAATATGTAATGTGTGGGAAACTTTATAGGGCAGCTCCCCACTCAGAATTTAAGAAAGAACCCAGGTGGGGAGTGAAATACGAGGTCAGATTAGTCCCAAGGGTGAAAGCCTACAGAGACAAAATCTGCCGCTGCTGAGATCAATTGATTAGGAGATGAAGGTGCTGGTAATAATAACCTCCTCCCCTTTCTACCGGAGTAGGTGCAGTAGTTATGTGCACCTAGCAACCAAAGTAGGGTTGCTGGCCCCTTACTAAATGAAATTTAACCCCATTCACCAAGTACAGCAGTTGACAGCCAGCGAGGCAGCACCCGGGAAACAGTGTATGGGGACTGGGGACGGTACCTTGTTCAAGGGTAACTCAGTGGTGCCGCTAGCAGTAATGGGATTCAAACCCATGACCTTCTGATTACGACCTTCTGAACTACCAAACCACCAGACCACCAGCAGTTCCACGTGATACACGTGATATGATGTGACAGTTTTGTCTGATTGTGTCTGACATACCTGACATCAATCTTAATTAGTCTGCCAAGAAGCACGTTTGCTGTTACACTGGAGCACAAAGACTGATGGTTAAAGAACACCAAAAAAACAGCAAAAACTAATTTCCTATCAAATAAAAAAACTTTTTAAATGTTCCACTTCCACCTCACTTTCATGCCTTATTTTTTAAATGCGCATCAAGTATTTCCACTTCCAAACAGATCAGATTGTTTCAATCTTCCCACAGTTGAGTAAAGGTATACACTATTTTTGCTTCAAAAAAGTGTCCAGAATATGTACATTCTAAAACATTTCTTTCTACTCAAATTGTCTATTGTTTTGCTAAAGATCAGTGGTCACCAAAATGGTTAAACCACTGATCTTTAACAAAATAACAGATCATTTGAGTAGAAAAGAAATGGACAATTTTGAAGCACAACATTTGATTCTAAGTATGACAACTATAAAAGAAAAAACTGTAAAGTTAGATGTGTTGCAACCATGGTAATATATCACTATTTTTGCCCTGAGCATATTAAATGTAAACACATTTAACAAAAAGAGTACAGAGATCCAATATAAGGAAACACTCAGGACAGTGTGAACCAGAGGAGAGTACTAAGTGCTAAAATCTTTATTTAGGAGTAGTGCAGGAAGATGGATAGTGCATCAGGAGAGGAGATGCTCTCTGAACACATGAGTCTTCAGGAGGGTTTTGAAGACCGAGGGGGAGTCTGCTGCTCTGGTTGGTAATTTCAGATGGGGCCATGTATCTGTCCATGTTTCTGCACGGCCAGAAGTGGTGCTTGGATTTTTGGCCTTTATCGGTTCCCGTTCATTGACGTAAGACAAACAATGGCTGCTCCCAGTGGTTTGAGCAAAAGCGCTGGTCTGTCAAAAGCGGATTATTTAAAGCGATATTTGTCAAATGACGAAGATGCTAAGAAGTCAAAAGAAAGGAAGACCAAGAAAAGACGCCCTAAGTCCACCGGGAGAGGGTAAATGTGGCTGGAAGTGTGTTATTGTGTGGCTAAGCTAAAGCTAACGCGAGAACAGTTAATCTGCTGGGCTAGCGTCTCGGTAGCAATTCATAAAAAAATAACTGAATATTGAAAAACGGCAGTATCTTCTATAATGACAAAAAAACTATAATTTTGCAGTATGAAAATCGTGGACGATGATATAGACTGGAGGCAGCTGGCTGCGAAAAACGAGGAGAAAGAGAACGATGAGGATGAAGAAGAGGCTCCGGTGGTAAAAACAAGTCTACCTTCTTCTTTAAGAGTCCGCCAAAGCATTTACGAGTGTGTAGCTTTTATATGGGAAGGGGAGAGGTGAGTAGATTCAGTGGGAGCTGGTTTCATTTCAACGTCGTGGGGAAAATATCGTTCCATATTGATCTGTAGTATTAAGTAAAGTGAAGAGGCCCCTTATAGTCACACATGAACACACCACAGCACGGCGCACAGTGTGAACAATGTGAAATTCTGTCTCTGCGTTTTACCGCATTCACCAAGTGAACCAGTGGGCAGCCAGCGACAAAGCCCACGGGGAGCAGTGTGTGGGGACGGTATCTTGCTCAAGGGTACATCAGTGGTGCCACTAGCAGTTCCGAGATTAAAACCCACAACCTTCTGATCGCAGGGGTAACTTCTTGACTTGACTTGACTTAACCACCTGGCCACCAGCTTCCTGTTAGTCACTAGCGTTAGGATAAGGAGTAAAGAGCAGTTCCGCTATTATTTAAAATGTATTTATATTCGAAGGAACATATAAAAGTGCCGTAGAATTTGTAGGTCTATCATCTGACGGTATAGAGACAGATGGTTTTAGGCTCCTGCCACCAATGCAACAATAAAGTGACACCCCTGCCACCTTAAAAAAGTCGTAAGGAAATGTTCATTGACGAAAATGCAACTGAGTAAAAAGTAGATTCCTTCCTCGCAGGTGTACTTTTAAGTATTAGTGAGAGTATTGTCATTTCATAGTATAGAATTTGTCCTTGAGTACATGCACATGATAAAAAGGCAACTAATTACTAATTTGCCAGATTTAGGCCAAACTCCATTTATTTCTTAACATCAAGAAGCCCTGTCTACTTAAGAAATCTGTGCAACAGTGTTTTATACTTCCATTTTGTAAGCTACTATTTTTTCTTCACAGGTTGCAGAGGTAATAGATGAACGTCCAGATGAGGTTAAGCAACTAGAAGCCTTTAGAACCAGTAGCAAATGGAAGATAATGGGAGGTGAGAAATTAGAGATGTTAAATACTAATAAATGAACTTCAAACA
This sequence comes from Hydrocynus forskahlii, assembly GCA_037974365.1. NCBI lineage: Eukaryota > Metazoa > Chordata > Actinopteri > Characiformes > Alestidae > Hydrocynus > Hydrocynus forskahlii. The sequence goes on from JBBPCX010003314.1 coordinate 9,426, forward strand.
TTACCAATTTAATTCAGTGGCAACATGAGTTTTGTTATTTGTATCTCATATCATAGCCACAAATAAGGAATCCCAAGAATCGTCAGTCCCACATTCAGTGTCACGGTAACTGATCTAAATCCAAACATCAGTTAAGTTTTTTCCATTGGGTAATCATGACGTGATCTGAATGCATATTTTGTATGTTTCCTGACAGTTCTCCAGTACAGAAAGTTCAACATGACTCCCCAGATCTTTCACCAAAAAGAGCTCGACATGACTCTCCTGATCTTTCACCAAAAAGGAGAGCTCGACATGACTCTCCTGATCTATCACCAAAAAGGAGAGCTCGACATGACTCTCCTGATCTTTCACCTAAAAGGAGAGCTCGATATGACTCCCCTGATTTTTCGCCGAAAAGGAGAGCTCGACATGACTCTCCTGATCTTTTGTCCAAGAAGAGAGTCCGTCATGACTCCCCTGATCTTTCACCCCTTAGGAGGGTTCGGCATGACTCTCCAGATCTTTCCCCTCCAGGACTAAAAGCAGAAACCAGACATAGGCAACATGATTCCTCATCGCCTTCACATGCAACAAAGAATGTGAAGAGTTCTCATAGGCATCATATTAAAGGTACAGGTGCATATTCGGCTTGTTTTATTCTCATGTCTCATCTCTTCTATTGAGTTATTACTATCCAAAATATTTTGCAGATTCCCCACAGAGAGAAAAGTTAAAATCCTCTTCTGGACGTGGACCAGACTCAGACCAGAGACACCACAATGCCAGGCAGGGCTCAGACTCTGATCTGTCTCCCCCAAGGAAAAGAGCACAGAAGGGAAGAGGGTCTGATTCAGACCTTTCACCCCCCAGAAAAAGACCTCAGAGTGGTCATGGGTCAGACTCTGACCTCTCTCCACCTCGCAGGGCACACTCTCCTACTGCACAGGTAGTAATGATGATGGAGAAGAATGAGTACTGAATAAGTGGTGGAATGCTGAGACTCCTTGACTCTTTTATTGTTTGCCAGGAAAATCTACCTAAAAATTATAGTAATATGTTTTCAGATCCCTCGAATGTTATCTGGTGGAACTGCTGGCCTGGTATCTGTCGAAATTCTACGGAAAGAGCAGGAAGAAACACGCCGAAGAGAAAAACGTAACCAGCCCCTAGAAGGTATCCATGATAACCTTTACTAAGTGACTAGTGAATAAAGTTGTTGGCAAAAATAATCTACTAACAAGTGCTATTGTAATACTAAACTTGCCTATTCTGTTTTAGAGGAGTCTCGTAATGCAGAGACAGTGTTCAGAGACAAGACAGGAAAGAAGCGTGACTTGGAATCTGAGCGTATAGAGCAGAGCAGAAGGGCTGGAGAGAAAGCCCAGAAAGATGAGAAATATGCACAATGGGGCAAAGGGTAAGATTTATATAGAGTCTTTCAGGTCTGTAGCTTTGCTTTGCCAGCTAATTACAGGTTACATAGGTTGTTTCATTCAGATTCACACCATCTCTGTAGACCTTGCAATCAAAATGACCACTGAAAAGCAGTATATAAAGGACCTCCTTCCTCTCTATTAGACTGGCCCAGAGCCAGATGCAGGAGCAGAACTTGACTGATGCAATACGAGAGGCTCAAAAACCCTTGGCTCGTCACATTGATGATGAGGATTTGGATCGAATGCTAAGAGAGCAGGAGCGGGAGGGTGATCCCATGGCTGCTCTACTGCGCAAGAAGAAGGAAAAGGACACTAAAACAAAGGGAATCAAAGGTAAGGTTCATTAGATGCTTACTGAGAAATGTACAGTTCCACTTCAGGAGCAACAATAAAATTAAGCTAATAGACATTGCTCTAACTTGTAACTACAAGAAGCATGTAGTTTTGTTGCTGCTTTTAAACCAGAAACAATGTACTTTCACAAAGTAAACATCAAAGTAAAATCAAAGACAGATTGAGAGGTGAATTAATTCTCAACATTCTTTTAGCTGCCTGAACAATATATGCTCCAGTCCCTGTAACTGGGCCAGGCTCTGTAAACAAAAGACACAGTATGCAATACTGCCATTTCTGCCACTACCCAATGAATATTGCTATTTTGCCTTTATATTGCCAGTTGAATGGAGTGGTGTTGCCAACCATACCCTATAATAAATTACAACAACAATTTAACGCCAGTAATTTAGCTAATCTAGCCTAGGCAGTGTCCATGTTTTGACTTTCGGAGGGAACACTGAAGAAAGGGGCTGTGTTAATTAACTCTTCTCTAAGTGGCTTACTCCTAATGTAACTTCTAGATTGATGATTGCCCTTTAAATAAATTAGCGATGTACCGAAATCATTTTTTTGGACCGAAACCGAAAACCGAAAATGAGGAAACACTTGGCCGAAAACCGAAACCGGAAACCGAAAGAAATTATTATTAAATTATTAAAAGAATAAATCGGTTACACAATTGTAAAAATATTTATTTTGCATTCAAACAATGCACCATATAAAATAAAATTTGAAATAAAATATTTTTCTTGGCCCCACTTATGAATAGCCTAAAAGCAAGATAGCTGAAATATTATACAATTAAATATCTTCTCTCATAAAACTAGTTCATTCAAGTGCATTTTAGGGTGTTTTCACACTTGGTCCGTTTCAGCCCTTAAAGTGAACTCAGATCGATTAGTCAGCATTTTTTGCGTATATGTGAACACGCCAAACGAACTCGGACCCTCTGAAATGAACCGAACTGAGACCACCTCGGGAGGTGGTCTCAGTTCGGTTCGCTTTGAGTCAGCGGCACGGTTCGGTTAACTCGCGCATTATGAACACAAAGCGCTCCAGGTTCGCTTCAACAATTTTCGCCCTCTAGGCTTGCCGTAGGTAGATGACGTGGTACAGCCCCGGGAGAGGGGTCCATATATGTCTATGCGGAAAACAGACAATAAAGAAATACACTAATAAATACGAATAAACGAATACATTCTAATAAAAAATAAAAACCCAATAAATAAATAAATAAATACATACATACATACATACATAAATGGATTTAGAGATTCTTGTCAAGATTAAGTTTCTCTACCCATTTGCACAGCCTCAAAGCATTCTTGCTCTCCATTATTTGAAGAATGATAGTAGCAGTTATTTGAGGAAAATGTAGAAGTTTGGTAGAGCTTTTAGCCATTTACTCTTATGGAGAAAAAATATCCAAGAATGGGAAACGTGATGAGACACCAGTGTTCCCTTTCAAATGAACTCTCACTGTGAACATAAAAAGAACTGAGTTCCCTTTCTGTTGGTCCACTTTTTGGACCACTTCTAGAGGACTGAGTTCGGTATGTTTAAAGAGGACTATATGTGAAAACACCCTTAGTATTCTGAACAAAGTGCATGAACAAAGTGGAGGAACTGAACTCAGTCCTCTAGAAGTGTTCCAAAAAGTGGACCAACAGAAAGGGGGACTGAGTTCTTTTTCTGTTCACAGTGAGAGTTTGTTTGAAAGGGGACTTGGTTCACTTTCTGCTCCACTTCAGCTCAGATGGGGTCTCAGTTCTTTTTCTGTTCACTCTTTAAGTTCCTTATCCAACCTGCCGCTACTGTCTCTTCATGTTCACCATTCTTGGGATTTTTTTTCCACATAAGAGCAGATGGTAAAAAGCTCTACAAAACATCTACATTTTCCACAAAGATCGTTCTTCAGCTGATGGAGAGCAAGAATGCTTTCAGACTGAGCAGCTTGGTAGAGAAACTTGATCTTGACAAGAATCTCTTGACAAGAAGTCCCCTTATTTATGTATGTATTGGGTTTTTATTTTTTATAGTCATTTATTCGTATTTTTTAGTTTATTTCTTTATTTTCGGTTGTTTCCTGCATAGATATATATGGTTTCCCACGTGATCTACGTACGGTAAGCCTACAGGGCGAACTCGGAGCGCTTTGTTTTTCAAAATGCGCGAGTTAACCGAACCGTGCCGCGGACTCAAAGTGAACCGTTCGGTTCCTTTCAGAGGGTCTGAGTTTGTTTGGCGTGTTCACATATACGCAAAAATGCTGACTAATCGATCTGAGTTCACTTTAAGGGCCGAGATGGACCAAGTCTAATCCAAACTGGCGTGTGCAGGCTGCGGTTGCGTCATCATTGCGTCATCACTGTTTCGGTCGCACTAAAAAAAAATTTGGTGGCCGAATATTCAGTGCATCCCTAACATAAATGTTTTATCTGTTCATATTTCTCTATCAATCAGTTAGTAGCTAAGACATATATTATGTAACTTTTCTGTTTGAACATTATGCACTCAAGGAGCCAGTCTGTCAGTTTTGCTGTAGCAAAAGTAAAGATTTATCCTTGGTTAACCTTTTCGCCAATTTCAACATGTAACATCTTTTTGTAAACTGTGAGCGCTTACGTGTAACATTTTTTTTAACAGAGAGACCTCGTTATAAGGGTCCACCTCCACCCCCTAATCGTTTCAACATAATGCCAGGATATCGCTGGGATGGAGTGGACAGGTAAAGAAAAATTTAACTTAGTCCAAAATAGAAATTTTGAACTTTGTGTGTGTTTTTTTAACACAAGCAACATGTGTACAAATACATTTGACATTATAGAAATGTCTATTAGCATATGCTGTTGCAAACGGGCCTCAGAAGGTGTCTTATGATTAACCTCTCCTGGTCTAGGTCTAATGGGTTTGAGCAGAAGCGCTTCAGCAGGATTGCAGATAAGAAAGCTGTACAAGAAGAAGCATATAAATGGAGTGTGGAGGACATGTAGATACACATCAGGATCTCATAAAGACCATCCCTATTTACTGTATCATTCCATCTCACCAGCACTGCTCCTACTGTTATGAAGACACAAAAACAAGAGAACTGTCTGAAAATGTGCTTTGGTTTATCAAGATGGTTGGTCAAAAAAAATTGCAAATTGAGCAGTTGTATATGAGCATCAGGTTTTCCTTCAAATTTATTAAATGTTATGTTTTTTAATGTATTATGGTAAATGTCTTTTTTGAAAAAAAAATTCTTGATGTCAAAGTGAAGATCATTCACACACATTTATATGCATTTATTGAATGGATTATTGTTCTAGGTGCTTCTGTTGATATTCAGCATAGATGTTTTCAGGGAGTCATCAAACACTCACTGGAGAGATGGAGCTGGAAGCCTTTACACATGAGAGAGACGAGTGAAACAAAATAACCTTTAGTCTCATGTGGGAGCAGATAATACAAAATATGAAACAATTTGCTTCATTTCTGTATTAGTATCTTACAGAATGCACACTTTTCTGATGTACCTTCTTTGTGGTAGCAGTACTTGACCTAAGTACCTCCTCTCTAACTGGCAAATGCTCTTTGAGTTTAGGAGAAGTAGGCTGAGGAGAATGTAGAATGATGTTCCAGCCTGGATAGGTCTCCATTTGGACTGTTCTGAACTCAGCCCTACAAAACACAGAGAACATTTTTATAACTCTTTCTTTTAACTGAAATACTATTACATTCTTAAAAGAATGTACAGTGAGGGGAAGTAAACATAAACAATTTTCTATTAGCTGCTAAATACAGCTCCGTGGGTGACATATCCACTTAAAATTACAGGCGTGGTGTCTTGGTGCTTTGTACTTATAAACACTGGAGGCAGAAACTATATGTCCTATCATGAAGTTGATAGAGGAAAAGGTTTTCTGTCAGAACAAAGTTAATAGCAGAACATTGTTGGAGCATCGTGGTTCAAATTGAACCTATTCCATTTTGAAAATATTCCATATTAATTTTCCCAAGGTTATGAGGTCCTTGCAATTTCCCCCAAAGGTCAAGCTATGCAAGCCCTTTCTTCTCCTTTTTTAGAAACCATCCTTGAGTCATTTTGGCTGTATGTTTGGATGTTTAAAAAAAATAATCTTCCCAAATTCAGTTTCTTGACCAATGAGCATTCCTAGAGTGTTGCATGGTTCATGTTTCCTCCGATGAATTGTAATGAAGTGTAAAGCTGGTGTCTACCAACTTTTGTACTGTTATAGATAGACCCGATTTGACTAGTTATAAGGGTTCCTGCCTTGATTTGATGCAATATATAATGGTGGATAATTTTACTATTTGCCCACTGGGCCCTCTTGCCTCAGTGCTGGATTGACGGCAAGGTTATCAGGGCAAGGCAGGACTTGAAGTCTCCTCGTGTAAATGCCCTGTGGTGGGGAGAAATTCTTCTGGTAGTTTGTTTGATAGTGTGGCGTTCGTGCTTTTGGAATCCTCTGCTCTTTTACTGAGGCTGTTCTCGGTGCTGTCAGTGGAGCACCATCTACAGGCTGAGCTTGAAAAGCCTCTCTGTGTGTTGTGATGAAGCTTCTGTCGCCTGCAGTGTCAGTGAAGCCAAGAGAACACATTTGGTCACTACAGTTTATCAAGACATTATACATACATTTAATTAAATATTTATTTTCCCCCCCACCTTCTAGAATTAGGTTGCACTGGAGCATCTTCTTTGGCTCAGTCCTGGCATAGGTTTTAGGACCAAAAGCAATCTCTGTTGTTGTTGCCATTTTCTCTCTCTCATCTGGATAAAGCAATAAACCTGAAGCAATAAACCATTCACATTAGCCCTGTATCTCAAAACCCACACCCAGAAATTTCCAATGTGTGTTAGCTACATTTTTGGGTGCTTTAGTGTATGGTCTCTCAACATTTTACCTGCAACAGAAGGAAGCTCCCCTTGCTGTGGGAAAGTCTGTGAGTGTTTGGCCCTCTGACAGTTCCTGAGATGGATCAAAGCAGCTCTGAGATCACGGCCAACGCAAGACAGCGGTCTCAGCTGCTTCATGAGCGGCTGCTTTTGTGTGGCCATGACTTGGCCTCTGGAAGTAGAACTACAAGAAGAAGGCTTTTAATAACACATTGGTTTTAATGTAATGAAAATTATCTACGCTTCGTGAATAACTACATAGCTACCTTTAAAAAACTATGAATCCGTGTGCTTGAGTCTTGCATAATCATATTGCAACATTAGGCACAGGGGTAAGATGTTTTTTAAATTGTTAACTTAAAAAAACCCTGCTGAATATGATCTTGGCTGAATCTGATTACACTGATTCAAAAGTTCAAAAATGATTTTTTCACAAGCAAAATGATCTTAAATCTATATCAGTCTAGATCAACATATCTATAATTTCTAGAGTTCCTATTTCAGGCATTATTCCTTAAGAAAAATCAAGTTGTACATGTATTTCTCTGGATTAAATGACATTTTTTAGTTTATTGAGTGGCTGAGAGGTTAGTATTTATCTTTGCTGTCAAACCATCGGTTTCTTCTTCTTCTTACATAACTTGGAAGCATCAGTTGCCACTTCCACTGCTTCAAAGTTTTGTGATGAATGGACCAATTGTCTTGTTTAATTAGCTTACTTTTTTTTTTCTTTCCCCCTTCACTGAATGAGGCATTTTGTATCAAGAGTGATGGAATACTACTTTTCTGCTGTCTTAAAATTTTCCAGTAGAAAAAGAAGAAAACCTCTGGCTGATGGTTGATGTTAATCATGACTGTAATGCAGAAGGTTAGTATTTCATTGCTCACCTTTCTCAGTCTGATCGTCTGCAGCCTTCAGAAATTCTGAACAATGCACATTTTTCCACTACTTTCACCGTCCAGTACTTTCACCAGACCACTGTGACGCTTAGTTGATGTTGGTTGCCATGGCCATGCCATTATTTAAGAGAGCCTGTTGGGTGAATGAATTGGCTCAAGAACAATAAGCCTCACTGTGGTGAATGGCAGTAAGATGCCTGCTGCCTGACCTGACTAGATTGTGTTGGAGATGAAATTTATCATGTTCCAGCACAGACAAATTAACAAGGCGTATGCTTCAAGTGGGATAGACTGCAGCATATATACTAACATAAAAAGTATAAAACCCTAATGGTTTGTCTAAATGGTTTTGGGTTCTGATTCACTGCTTTTCATGTTAAATGATTGTTGGAAATGTATAATTTTAGCCTATTTCTGCCCATGTTTTAAAAATGTTTTCTACACTGCAGCAAGCTGTTTGTTTAGATGTGAACTGACACATTCAGAAACACATAAACCAGTTCTATTTTTATACTTTATTGACAATTACTCTGGTAAAGTTATCATGAATTGACAAGAATACACTGAAAGAAAAGCATAATAAATTTTACACACTTAAAATAAAAGGGTTCTTTGCAGAGATACAATTAAAGAAGCATTTTTGGATCCCCAAATAATCTTTCTGTGAATAATGCTTTAAAAAAAGTTAAGTGGTTCTTGAAAGCACTTAATGGCACCTGTTGTAAAGAGAGGACGAGAGGCTTAGTTGGTTATATACTGCAAGTAAAAGGCTGGGGTTTTGCTAAATCTTTACGATGGGAATAACAGGAAGCCAGTGAAAGTGCTGTCAGCATCTTTGCTGATGATTTGGCTTGTTCTAGAGGTATGCACAGATACACTCTCCCCTTGCTTGAGGTCCACCACTACAGATCCTGAGGTGACCAACACTCCATGAGATGCATCGCAAAGAGTGACCAACATTTGCTCCTGTTTCTTAATGTATAGGCAGCCAGTCTGTGCTGCAGAGATGTGGTACACAAAGAAGTATATTCCAGACAGTTTTGCTGTGAACAGGCCACCATACAGGGCATCGCCTTCACTCTCAGGAGAAAATGATCCGTCGAATTCAATGGTTTTGTGTGGAGTAAAAGTCGACCTAGGAGAAGTCTTTTTATAAGAGAAAAATGAACGCTCCTCTGTAGGGACGTCGGTAACAGGTCCTTTTTGACCCTTGAGTCCCTGGAGTCCTGGAGGCCCAGGCATCCCCTCTTCCCCCTTAAAGCCTGGCCTACCTGGATATCCAGGGTTGCCCTGATCACCCTTTGGTCCCTGCACTGGCTTAGTGTCTTCACCTGCAAACATGATATCAGGCACAAAACCTCTCAGTAAGAGTTTCTTAGTAGTGGATGAGCAGTGCACAAGAAAAGAAGCTGATTAAAAAAATGTATATTGCCTCTGACTAAATTGATATTGCCAAATATTTTATATATA
>JBBPCX010003340.1:0-18446 GCA_037974365.1 Hydrocynus forskahlii
TATACTATGCCATTACTGTGTTTTTTGTTTTTGTTTGCATTACTGTATTGCTATTCATATACATAATTACGTATTTTTTCTGATATTTGACAATGACAAGCACATATAATAATTATTATGACTTACGTTTCTGTTTGTGAAACAAGACTGTATACACAACAGTAAGTTTTCATCAAATTCAAGTCATAATACAATGTCTCCACTTGAATCTCTTTCTGTAGGCCTCCTAGTGACCAATCTGCCAAAATGGAAATTTTATTAATATAATATTAATTATATCTAAATGATTTTAATATAATGAAATTATAAAATTAAACAGTTTGTTTCAAATTATAAAAGTGAATGAAACTATTGAAAAATTATAACCTTTGAATTTGGCCTCAACAACAAGTGTGTGGTGTGTGTGGGGCAGTATGTGAAGGAGAAGGTGTAATTGTTTACCAGTAGCTATGTGCCATCCTCCTCTGTATTTTGAGGGAGATAAACATATGATTAAAGAAGCCTGCATTTGTGGATTAAACCAGCTGTCTGACCTCAAATAACGTGGATTATCAGTTATGACCCACCCCTCATTTTCTTATTTACCCCTTTTTGTGAACCTTATTTTCCATTTCTGTAAAGCACATTGAATGACCCTCTGTGTATGATAATGTGCTATATAAATAAACTTGAACTTGAACTTGAACTTATGATTTAGTTTGTGAGAAACAGTAAGAAGACTGAGGGGCAGTGGAAATCCACAAGTCTTTCACATCCTTCATCAGTAATCCTCAATAATTTCATGTTAGATTATGTAATATATTGTAAAATTGCCATGTAAATGAAATGAAATCAAACATCCATTTCATAAAAACATCTCTGTAAGAAGGATTTAGAGGCTTCCATGTTAACCTCAGAGAAGCCTCATTTGGATCGAGATGGCTAGACCTCAGTAGTAATCTCTGTTTTTTTGTAATAAACAAGCTGGTCTATGGATTTTACCATGCACAGATTAAAACACACCTCCCTCTCTCTTCTACCATCCTGAAGACTGAAATTATAATTCTGGGAAGACCCCAAACAATTTTTTTATTCCAGCACAGACCACATAGTCTAAAAGAGTTTTCCGCTCAGTCCTACCAGATCGCTGTTGTCTGAAATTTTTCTTGCGTTATTGAGTATAAAGACTTTTTATAATTAGTATTTTACTTTAACTGCACATTATGAATTTGTTGAAGATTTATATTTATATTGTACAGGTCTGTATGTTTCTGAAATTTGAATTTAAATGCAGCAAATTTCAGTTTTTATGTGAAATTGTCAAAACTTAGTGAAAACCGATAAACATATCAAACCAGTTAAATTTCAGTCTGAACTTTCTCTACAATATGGAGCTATTAGAACACAATAAAAATGGAATTAAGAAATAAAGGGATACCATACACCAGCAGGATCTCACTAACATACAGAATTACACATTTTATGCATGTGAAATGATGTTTACTGTTGATTACTTAATATGATTAATTCTTTAAACTCCATAATTACCAGATTCCTCTATGACTACTGTAGGTAATAGTGACAGTGACATTGTTGTTGATGTTGTGAAACGATGTCAGTGGGCATTATGAAACTTATCATTTCATTCAAACAATATTAAAAATGTAGATTAAAAATTATTATTATTACTTAACAATATCAGTGAAAGCACTGAGCTCCTCTTATTACTGATATTGAAGGCTTCCACAGTTATACTTACTGTGACTTCCAGTCTGAGCTATTAATGAATGATCATTTAAGAGATACACTTGAAGTGGTAGGGACATGTTCATGTTTATGGTTGAGCTTGTTGTGTGTACTATATGTGTTAATGGCCTTCTTATACAGCTGTTACATTAAGTGTTTTCTCAGTGTTCATGTTGAATGCCAGGGCCAGTGTTCTAAGGAACTTTCTCCATTCTGACCAAAACAGAACAGACATTTTCTAAAAAAACACAGCAATTAAGGCACATTTACTTGCAAATTTGGAAATGGTTTTGTTCACTAATAAAGTAGACCTCTTTTCTTAGCATGCCATTGTAGGTGAACATCAAATCTAGTTTAGCTTGAACTTTAGTCTAATTTTTGATATCATAGGACCTTGGAATCTCAGTCAGACTGTTTGGCCTGCTTAATATTCAGCATAATAATTTTTCATACAGTTAATAGTTTCAACCACACAGTTTAGTTGGTTGAAAAGCATCCTACCCATGCTGTTATATTTGATAAACTGCATGTTTTTCTGCCATATCGGTATTATTCTGATGGACCAACAGTGACTGCTGAATGTCCTTTTTTGTTTTTAAATTTTCATCCAAAACTGTTGCGTAAAAGCAATAAGACACTCCAGGTAGCATGTTATGACAAATAACACTACAGCTGCAATCATACCTGTGATGTCACAGTAATGCACTCCTTACATTCTTTTGCCTGAATATAATGTGTTATAATGTCAGTGCTTATTCTGTAACGATTCTGCTTGTTTCTACTTTTACTATTGTGTGGCTATACATAATCTGCATCTGCGCTATTGCTTTACAAAGTATCTATATTATTGCTGTTGGAACAATATTTCACATGCACGTTCATCATCATAGTCTGCCATAGTGTAAACGTCAGCTGCTATTTTTAAATTTTGTTAAGAAAAAGTTAAAAAAGGATAGAAATAGATTTGCATTCCAACGGCCACACTTAATGCTGTGGTAATTCATGCAGGTGAGACTTTCATAGCTCATTATACAAACATAAAATCTGTATGCTTGTTTTAATGGCATAATTGCACTGTTCTCCCAGCAACAGTGAAATGTTACCTCAGCATTTTCCAAGCGCTGTTTCAGCGTTTCCACTGAATCGCTTTATATAGGTGTATGGATCTGTGCATTCTTTATTCGTATATGGATCTTTCTCTCAGCCCTTTTGCATCAATAGGTCGACCTCACTGTCATTTCAGCCTGGTGCAGATGTCTGATTTTAGAGGCATGATTTCAAGTAGAGCAGGTGATGGTAGGATGATACGACAGTTCTTTTAAAGTTAGGTGACAGGGCAAAGCTCTCATACAATTATGGGAATTATTTTAGCAAAAACACCCAGAAAAACATATACACAATGAGGGCTGACCTTGTATTTTGTCTGCAAGCATGAAACCCTGAAACCCAAAATGTAACTTTTTGCCAAAGTTTTTATTTCTGTGAGGGCTAAATACATACTCTTATGAAGTGCTCTCACAGATGGTAGCTGAAGATGTATGACGGAGAGTGATTACATCTATAATTAGCTCTTAATGGAGTGTATTACTCTGGCCTTTGTGTCCCGATCAGTGTCTAATTAGAAGAGAAAGGCTCCCCAGAGACGAAGAACACTGAAACCCATCTAATACAGAGAGCTTTTAGTGAGTTGGCCATGGTATTGTGTGAGCAGAGAGAATGAAGAATGGATACACACACAAATGCACATGCATATACCAACACAATTTTTTTTTAACTTAAGACAATAGCAATGCACTTGAATGTAACTCACATTGTTTATTGTTCTGTATTAAGCTTAAAGCACCATATACTTAACAAATTTTGCTCACATACAATGTGGAGTTATATGATGTATTCTATCATAGTCATCTTTAGGACACATTATATGGGCGTGGTCAGGGTAAAGTGGTAAATTCTATGAGGGAGTCTGGTGGGAAGGGAGTTAGAAGTGGAAATTCTAGGAAGGTCAAAGTTAAAGTAGGGCTGGAATCAGGAAGAACAAAACAGGGCATTAATGGGATGTTTGAATCATACACAGGTTCAGACTACTTTTACTTTGAACGCAAGACGTCCAGAAGAACTATTTTGAAGTGGAAAATGAGAACAACCTTAACAGACATACCAATGTTTCTTTGTGCATTCTTGGGTAGGACAGAATTATACATACAGACACATATACACACACACACACACACACACACACACACACATACACATACCCCACTATAATCACTATATTTATATCTCTATGAAAAGTCACAGGGCTAAAGCTAATTATGATTTTGTCCTTGGTTCTGAAATGATGTCTTCAGAGGTGACTAGCTTGCATGTTTTAAATCAGCACCTGAAGGCTGTGTACATAGTTTCAGCAGAGCTGTGTGTGTGTGTGTGTGTGTGTGTGTGTGTGGATGTAAGAGTCAGTTTGGATAGTTTCAGGTGTCTCTTGTTATTATCATTTTTGGCTCAGTCAAAAATGGGTCTGAGTGGAGTATGGGTAGGTATTAAGTTTCAACTCTTAAGTCATCTGCTTACACCAATGCCAGTGAGTGTGTTTATGCAAGGTAGGTGTATACAGTTGTGTGCGAGTGTGCGTGTGTGACAATTCACTGATGAATGTTTTCATGTGTGTTAAATGCACTATTCTAATTATACACCTCTCTCTCTCTTTCCTTCTTGCTCTCGCTGTCATTTATTATTCTCCAGTGGTCTTTTGGGGAGATATCGCCTTGGATGAGGAAGATCTGAAAATATTTCAGGTCGACAGGACTATAGACCTCACACAACACACACATACAAGGCAAGGACATACGTCAGGTAAGATGGCCAACACAGCCTTCATCATACAGGAAAATGTCAATAATCAAAATGACATGTCAACAGTGACAGTACTCACATTTCAAGGCTAATACAATTATCACTATTTTCAGAGTAATTAAGGTGACTGAAAGTATAACAGCATAACTGACAATATAACAGTGTAACTGATAGGATAGCAGTATAAGAGCATGACTGACAGTATACCAATATAACAAGTTTCATTATAACAGTGTAACTGACAGTGTAACAAAATAACATTTTACTGACAGTCTAACAATAAAACAATGTGAGTAAATGTACACCAGCATGGCAACAGCAGTGAAACCAAAATTATTACAGCGTAGCTGACAGTATACCATTATATCAGTGTAACTGACATTATAACAGGATAAAAGACAGTATGACAACATAACTGACATTATAACAACTTTACTGACAATATAACAATATAACAGTGTCTCTGACAGTACAACAGTATAATGTTTAATTGATAGTATAACATTTTAACAATGTAAATAATTATATTATGGTGTCCTTTAACAGTGCGACTGACAGTCTCACAGTATAACATGGCATGGCAATGTAGCCTGTACATGGCATGGCAATGTAGCTGACAGTATAACTGTAAGTAATAGTATAGTCTCTGGGTCGACCTGAGGAGGACGGGTTCCCCTTTTGAGTGTTGGTTCCTCCCGAGGTTTCTTCCTCCATCTGAGGGAGTTTTTCCTCGCCTCTGTCGCCTTCGGCTTACTCACTAGGGGCTCGGACATGGACTCTGTAAAGCTGCTTTGTGACAACCTGGTTGTAAAAAGCGCTACATAAATAAAACTGAATTGAATAGTATAGCAGGATTACAATATGAGTGTCAATATAACAGTATAACTGACAGTACAGCAGCATAACATTTAACTGATATTATAACAATGTAACTGGCCTTATAACAGTGTAACAATGTAACTGAGGGTATTACAGTGTCATTGACAGGGTATAATAACAAAGCACCCAGACTGATTTGGACTTTTTGGGTGACTATTGACGTTTAATGTTTGTTAGCAGTGTATTCTCTAAATACCTAGTACCACACTAAAGAAACAATATTTGGACCCCAGAAATTAACTTGACTATATTGACTGGGTTAAGTGGAAACATGTGAATTAAGATTTTTTTTGCTGCTACTAAACTACATTCTTAAGCTCCAAAAATATTATAAAGAATAATTTTTTTCAGTAATTCTGCATATGGCAGATGTGCTTTATGTATTTGAATCTTAGAAGCACTGAGCAGTGAGGATTTTATGGCATGTGTGGATTTGATCGATGAGCGGGCTTTTGTGAGTACGGTATATTGAGCCATGGGGCAGATGTGGAGATATGAAGGGATTAGAGGGCTTGAGTTATGTGGTAGATGATATTTAGTTGATTACAGGTTGGGAGTTGATATTGGGGGAGTTTAAGGCTCCAGGTGATTAGACTTGATAAATGCCACTGTCTCTCGGCAGCATCAGCAAACCATAGTGTGTGTGTGTGTGTGTGTGTGAGTTTATTTTGTGGGGTCAAGTCTTCTGCTGGTGTAGGCATTAAAGTGTGTGTATGGGCTTGTATGTTTGTGTATTATATCAGTCAGATGTTGTCTAAAATAATATCCTCCTTCACTGTTCAACCTCTTCCTAAGGGGCATTTGGCAGACATCCTTATCCAGAGCGAGTTACAATCCATTGTTACAGGAACAGTCCCCCTAAAGCAAATGAGGGTTAAGTGTACTGCTCAAGTGGTAGAAAGTGGGGTTTGAAACTGCAACTGGCAACTGTTTTACCCACTAGACTACTGCCACCCTCTTCCTCATTTCTCGCCAACCGCCAGAGTTTGTATTTGTGTGTGTGTATACATGTCAAGAAAGAAAGAGAGAGAAATAGTGCCCATATGCACATTCTTGCGTCAAGCCCAGATCATAATCCACTGTCATTCTAAAATAGACTGAGTCTGGATCTAAGGCTGAGCGAAATGAGAAATGCACTCTTCAGGAGGAGGAGCAGGCTAGTGATTTACTCTTCATTTGAATCTGACCAACAGAGCTTCCCTTTAACCTACTGAGACTTTTTGCCAGAACGCTGCTGTTTTTGCTGCCAAGAGTGCCGTAAGGGTTTGCAGCGCACTCAGAATTGCTGAAGTCACCACTGTTGTGTATAAAACAAATACAATTGCCACAAACTACTGAGGTGTATAATTATGAAGGGTCCAACTGATTTGACAAACCAGTACTATACACTTTTTGAGCAATGCTTTTGAGGAAACATTTTAGTTGCCTAGAGAACGAGTTTTGATTGTTGATACTGTATGAATGTCAAGAAATGTTTAAAGGTATAAAGAACCTTCACAAAACAAAAATGTTTCCTTACAGTTTAGCATTTTCCCCAAAATTTTCTCTCAATTTAATTGTGTCAAATTTCACCAACTGGTTAGGACTTTCCCAATCATTCAATACCATAGATGCTGGAAAAGAGATGGCTTGTCCCAGCAAACACCATTTTTTCACTTATAGTTGCACTCAAACTTATTCAACCCATTCAAAAACCTTTGAGTGACTGCAAAAGACCTGCATCAAGACTTGGTGGCAGCCGGAACTGAGGTTTCAGTTTCCACTGTAAGGTGCACACTAAATGCTGAAGGTCTCCAACTCCAAGTTGAACACCACAACTGATCCAAAAGCACAAGAAAAGTCGGCTCCAATATGCTCAAAATAATATAAATAAGCCTCAGAAATTTTGGGATTCTGTTCTCTGGAGTGATGAAACAAAACAGAAATTTTTTGCATCTATGGATCAGCGATATGTCTGGAGGAGGAAGAATGAGGCATATACTGAACCTGGTCTCATGAGTGCAGCCATCACAAAATACAATTTAATCAATATACGTGCTGCGATCACGATTTAGGGTTTTTTCGTGCTAGGACAACGCTTCACTTTTTCGTGCTAGGACAGCGCTTCACTACCCTATGTATTAAAATGCACACTGCGTAACATCGCCAGTATCAGTGGTAACTGGTGACTGAGGGACAGTTGGAAAAGCAGTTAAAACAGGTTGAAATGCCGTGAGACGGGGCAAGTCCCTAACCCTAAACCTAACCTTAACCCTAAAACTAACCCTAACAGTTAGCACAGATGCTGGCGATGTTACACACTGCACTTTAAAATATATAGGGTAGTGAAGCGTTGTCCTAGCATGAAAAAGTGAAGTGTTGTCCTAGCACGAAAAAAAAGCCCTAAATCGTGATGGCAGCATGTATTTTGATTAAACTGTATTTCGTGATGGCTGCACAAAAAGTCGTGAGATTGGGGTGGAACAGAGCACCCTGCCTACAGTGAAGCATGGCAGTGGCTCAGTGATTCTCTGGGGTTGCTTTGCTTCTCTTGGCACTGGAAACCTGCAGGGTGTGGAGGGCAAGATGGACCAAACTGAGTTATCGGGGAAGAAGGGCCTTGGTCCAAGAGCCAAAGGTCACCAAGGCGGAGCTCCAGCAATTCCTTTTGGAAATAGGAGAACCATCCAGAAGGTCAACCAAATCTAATGCTCTCCACCAATCAGGCCTTTATGGTACAGTGGCCAGACAAAAGTCACTCTTCTCTAAAAGGCACCTGGCACCCAGCTTGGAGTTTGTCAAAAAGCACATTAAGGATTTGCAGACTGTAAGAAGCAAAATCCTCTGGTCTGATGAAACCAAAATAAAATTTTTTGGCCTCAACTCCAAATGTCATGTCTGGAGAAAAACAGGCACTGCTCATCACCTGGCTATCACCATCCCTACTGTGCATGGTGGTGGCTGTATCATGCTGTGGGCATGTTTTTCTGTGTCAGGACCTGGGTGACTAGTCTGCATAAAGGGTAAGATGACAGCAGCCAAATATAGAGAGATTCTTCGAGAAACCTGCTCCAGAGTGCACTGGAACTCAGACTAAGGTGACGTTTCATCTTCAAACACGACAGTGACCCGAAGCGCACAGCCAAAAGGAGTGGCTCTTCCCACCCAGCCTGACTGATCTTGAGAGGATCTGCAGGGAAGAATGTGAGAAAATCCCCCCAAAACAGGTGTGCCAAACTTGTAGAGGCATACTCAAGAAGACTTGAGGCTGTGATTGCTGCCAAATGTGCTCCAAAGAAATTAAGCCATGGGTGTGAATACTTATGAAACACCGGATTAACAAGCTTCTGCCAATAAAAAATTTGCAAATTTTTCTGAAAAGCTGTTTTTGCCTTGTCATGGGGTACTGTATGTAGATCTTTGAAGAAAAACTATACTCAAATCTATTTTAGAATAAATCTGTAATGTAATAAAATGTGGAAGAAGTGAAGGGGTATGAATACTTTCTGGTGACACTGTACAGGTTGAGCGCCTGTGTTTTCACATGGAGTTTTAAGGGAGCATTTGTGTGTGTGTGTGTGTGTGTATCCCTAACCTCAGCCTTTTCCGCCTTCGACTTGGTCATTTTGTTTGTTCCTGGCTTTCCTGTCCACTTCGATGTTCCAGAGCGAGAGAATTAGAGACAGAGAGAGAAAGAGAAAGCATGTATGAGTGTGTGTGTTTGAGTGTGTGTGTGTGTGTGAATGTATAAAAGAGTGAAAGAGAGAGGAAAAGAAGGAGAAACAGTGATGGATAATTGATGAATGGAGAGAGAGACATAGAAAGGACGAAGTAAAGGTGGTTGGATGAAAGAGCTGTGGCAGTGGCACAGAGCCCACACACACTCCCACATACACACACAGGAATGTCACACCTTTTTAAGTGTTTTTTGAGAGCACCAACCATAACAATCACAAAACGCTAATATACACCATTACATAACACTATAATAAGTATTATATTATGTAACTATTATTGTATTGTTATATAATACATCATTATACTGTACTGTGAAATAGCACAGTGTCCATGTCAAACTCATAATGCTCTTAGTATCAGCCTTTTAGGTTTTCTTATTAGCAGGTGGTCTGTTCAGTTATGATTAGGGGGCAGCAAGTAGAAACTTTACTGATTTATAAGTATCTTGGTGTTCACCTGCACAATAAACTGAATTGAAAATATAATTTAGATTTTTTTATTCAAGAATTTGTTATTATTTTTTAAATCAGGATATGTGCTCTGCTGGGAGATAACTATCTCAGTGAATGACAGAAATAGAATACATACATTTAGTTAAAAAAAAATTGGCAAACCTTAAATTCTGTAGATGTAATTTTGGGGAAGAGAACAAAGGCAGACCCATGAGCTGTCCTAGGGTTCGAAGCGTATCCACAGTGCTTTAGTGGTGTTCCCTGAGTTCTTTGAGAAAGTGATGATGCCATACTGTTCGACTGAAAGACTTTTGTTCCTGCAACGGTTAAACCTTAACACGTAATGATGTTTCTGTTGAGGTGTTTTTGGATGATCATGTGAAGATTGCTTTGCATTCTACTTTCCTGTGTAGGGATTGTCATTTATAATTACATATGGAATAAAATGATCTTTATTTCTTTCTTTGTTTCTGTTGCACTCATTCTCTCTTTCAGGTGGATTAGAAGAGCATGACTCCACTAAAAAGCGAAGCTCATTGTACCTCCTGCTAGACAGAATACGGCAGTTAGGATTTGGTAAGTTCACTTTTGCACTTTTCTGTGTGAGTGCATATATATATATGTGTGTGTGTGTGTGTGTGTGTGTGTGCGTAATCTCTTAGTATCTTTGACCTTTCCTGGGGTAATTCTTCTGCATATTTGCAGGGTGATTGCTCACAGAGAGAGGTTTTTGACTTTAATAACTGCTTCATAACAAGACCACTTGGCATTTAGGTGTGATGCCATTCATCACACACAGAAAGGGCTTCAGTAAGAATGGCTGCTGACAGTACACCTGGTTTGGTGTTTTCTGTACGTAGGGCTGGGTATCATTAAAAAAATTTAATAACCTTCATTATCGATTTCTGGATAATGATTTTTCAGGTTTTCATGGTGTTTTCATGGTGGTTTAAATCAGAAGTGAGGTGCTGGAAGTGGGTGTATTTGCTGACCAGCAGATTCCATTAATGTAATTTAGACAGCCAATCAGCAGTCTAGATTTGTGCATCTGGATACTGACTGCTTGGGGATTATTTAATGTCTTGGTAGTATAGATGTAATTCGGTCAGTACCTTAAGGTATTGAATTTTGATATTCAGCCTTAGCTGTAAGTAAAAGTGCTGGACTTCAGATTTCACCAATTTGATACAGATCTTGAAGTCTGTGGGGAAATTATTTCTTGAAGAATTAGTGCACTTTAAAATAAAAAGAGTTATCTGTAAATTAAGCATTTCATTTAAGATGAACCCTTAATGGCAAGCTATCATACCCTAACCACCTGAAGCTACAGTCGCAGTCATTGTAGATACAATACAAATACAATACATTTTATAATACAAAGATAATGTATTGTTATTAGCTACAGCAACTTATGCTGTTAATTATGTTTAGGCTATTTATTTTAATTGTTTGACAGCCCTAACATTGATATGTATTATTTAGGTACTGCTGTGAAAGTAATACAGTGAAATAGTGGAAGTGAAAGTGACAGTTCTGTCATACGTGAAGAGCACAAAATTTTTCCTCCTCATTTAACCCATTCACCAAGTGAAGCAGCGCGCAGCCAGGAACTCAGCAGTGTTTGGGGACGGTACCTTGCTCAAGGTTACCTCAGAGGCGCTTAGCGGTTTTGGGATTCAAACCCATGACTTCCTGATCGCAGGGCAAACACCCTAACCACTAGGCTACCAGCTGCCCCTAAATATAAACATTGTGAAAGTAATAAAAACAATATATAATATCATGAGAAACGAAAAGTGTTTCTTTAGTGATCATGGCATTCATCTGTGCTGCTTTTTGTTTCTTTTCTAAGTAATGGTTTAGATTGGTTTTATCCAAAACTTACTCTTCATCAAAAGGAAGAAACTTTGATTAATATGAGTCTGAGTAATACTCAGCATAGCAAAACAGCATAAAATTACACTTACTCAGAAGATTTCAGGAGAACTCAGGGCATGTTTGAATGTAAAAATACATCCTATCTTCTCTGTTTCACGTTCACGCCATTCACTCTTTCCCTGTAGTTTCATGGTCTAAGAACAACTCCAGTAAGGAGGAGAGCTTGCAGGCCAGCCTGTGGAGGGGTTACAGAGGGGGCTCTGGTGGTCCTGGTGTGAGAACGAGAGGGTTTAGAAGAGGTAAATCTCGAGTTCCACGAGCTGCCACCTCCAGAGCTGAGCGAATCTGGCCAGGTGGAGTCATACCCTACGTTATAGGAGGCAACTTTACTGGTGAGTTCCCTGTTTGTGTGTCTGTGTTTGGGGGGCGGGGATAGTTATGCAGTACTGTCTCTCTTTGCATTGGTTGTTTAAATGTCAAACATTGACAAACAAATGGAAAACATGTAAAAGATGTTTTTTTTTTGTTTCTGCAGAACAAATACACAAAGTAACTCACAAACACAAATGTGGTATCAATTAAAAGTTTCAGTTTACGGCTGCAACTAACAACTATTTTGATGATCGATTAATCCTTTGATTATTTCTTAGATTTATAGATGAATCTGATAAAAAAAAGTTTTTTCCATTATATTAAAAACATATTATTCCAAATTGATCATAATAACACAAATAATGGACCTAACGGGATCCTGTACAGCATGTTCAAAGGATAAGTAAAGTAAGGTGGCCCCATATACAGTGGTGCCTTGACTTACGAGTTTAATTAGTTCCGTGACGGAGCTTGTAACTCAAATTACTCGTATGTCAAATCAATGTTCCCTATTGAAATGTAATTGAAATGCCATTAATCCGTTCTGAACCTACAAAAAACACCATATTTTTTGTTTTATGTTTTTAAATAAAATGTGCTTATAAATAACGAATATTGTACAGAAACACAATGCAATAAACAATGCAATTTACTGCAATAAACTGGTTTTATTAAGTATAATGTACAGCATTTGCCTTGGAGATCAGACGACTTAAAGATGCTTCGGCTGCTGTAATTCCGGCAAAAGTTTTGAGGTAATCCTCAGCTGCCTTCAAATCCGCGCACGCTGCCTCATCATGCCTGACAACCGAGTGAATGCCGGTCCTCTTTTTAAAATTCTTGAACCAGCCCCGACTGGCTTTAAACGGCTCGCCCGATGCCTTGTTCGCCAAAGTGCCTGGGTCTGCTGCAGCAAATCGGTGTAAACAGCTCGAGTCTTCTCGCAGATTGTATCCTCCGTTACGAGATCTCCTGCGAGCTGCTTCTCCGTCTACCACACCATCAGCAGCTTCTCCATATTTTCATGGATAGAAGTCTGCTGTTTAGAAAATATTTTAATGCCCTTGGCTGGCGTTATAGCCGTTATCGACTCCTTCTGCTTCAGTAAGGTTCAGACTGTAGAAATGCTACGCTAGTACTGCTTCGCCAAGTCGACTACATGCAAACCTTGGTCGTGTTTTCTAATTTATTTCTTTAATTCAGTGCACATCTGCTTCTTCTCAGCACTGTCCTTCACACTCACTTTCTTTGGACACATGAATGGCTAAACAAACTTTTGCAAAATAACTGCAAGCACAAATGCTCGTAACCCGAATTTTAGCTCTCAACTCAAACCAAAAAACAAAAAAAGTTGAAAAAAAGTTGGGACATTCATAAGTCAAGGTACCACTGTGGTTACGTGTGAACACACCACAGCACAGCACACAGTGTGAACAATGTTAATTTATTTCTCCACATTTAACACATTCACCAAGTGAAGCAGTTGGAGGCCACCAACGGTGTGTCGGGGGAGCAGTGTGTAGGGACAGCAGCTTGCTCAAGGGTACCTCAGAGGTGCCACTATCAATCCTGGGATTTGAACCCATAACCGTCTGATCACAGAAATCATTTTTAAAGAAGATGCTCATTTTTTAAATAAAGGGGTCTAAACTTAACATAGGTCTAAACTTGTTTAATGAATTAAGATTTTATTGTAACTAACCAATGAATCGGAAATGAATTAAGTAATTCATAAAGAATCATCAAAATCGCATTTTTACCGTTACTGGTGATAGCTGTGACTTCTAAGGGTTAACGCTTTACCTGCATGAAACACTGTATAGTAGAGGTCGTCCGATTATCAGTCTGGCCAATATTTGGCAATTTTTACATAATCCGCATTCATGGGCAGCCCCGTGTTGCGGCTGCGGAACACGCGTGACACGGCCCCTCTACCAGCACCTACAGGGCTAGCGGCAAACGCGAGAATATTGCCTTCTTGGGAGAAAACACTAAGTTGTTCATTTTTATCTTATCAATCTTATTGATTCTTAAATTGGTTTGCTATAAACGTTGCATTAAACTTAGAGAAAACTGGAGTACATAGCCTAATTCAATTCAATGTTATTTATAAAGTGTCAATTCTATACATTATCATGTTATACCAAATTTGAGGTACAAAATAGCCTACAGTTAGCTTACTGTTAACAGTGTAGCCAACGATTAGCTTACCATTAACAAAGTAGCCTAAAGTTAGCTTACCATTAACAAAGTAGCCTACAGTTAGCTTACCCTTAACAATGTAGCCAACAGTTAGCTTACCATTAACAAAGTAGCCTACAGTTAGCTTACCATTAACAATGTAGCCTACAGTTAGCTCATTGTTCACAAAGTAGCCTAAGGTTAGCTTACAGTTAACAATGTATCCTACAGTAGCCTAGTAATAGCAAGCATTAAATACGGAAACCATCAGCCACAGGGCTAAATTATTAAGGGCTGTATTGATAAGATGCGTTGTCAACTGTTTTTGTGTCTGAGGAAATCTCTGTGTCTCGGGTCGGAGGTTGCCTCTCTCTCTCTCTGTCTCACTCATGCACTGCAGCAGCATCACTGTGCTTAAAGTTGCTCAGAACGATGTTGAACAGTGGAAAATAGAACAATTTGGCTTGAAACTGTGTCTGTCAATAAACATTATTATTATTATTATTATTATTAATGACCAAATACGCTCCCTCCCCCCAAAAAAACCCAAAATAACCAGCGTCACACTGATTTCTAAATATCGGCGTCAGCCATAGAAAAGCCCATATCGGTCGACCTCTACTGTATAGTCTCTATTCCACTCATGAAACTGGATCGACTCGACTCTACTTGCCTTTTTCAGTTTTCCATTAGGCAAATTTAGAATCTAGTACCTGGTTCCCTATGCCATTTTTCATATCTGCTTCATCACAGTTCACTTCAGTGGTTCACTGAAACTGATTGGTCAACGAGAATTGTCACTCGCAAAATAGGACATGCTGCACACTGCCAAGCTCCATCAGTTTCTTAGGGAATCACTGCATCGGCATTGTGGGAATAGTGCAGCAAAAAATGAACAAGGTACCATATTTCAAAAAGCAATGAGTCTGTTCGGGCCAGTACCATGCCATGGAAAAGTGACGTGTCTTATGTTTGTATAATGCCATTTGCCTGTATGTCATGCTTGTGCATGTTTAATGCTATCTGTGTTTGTGTGTGTGTGTGTGTGTGTGTGTTCCTCAGGCAGTCAGAGGGCAATGTTTAAGCAGGCTATGAGACATTGGGAGAAACAGACGTGTGTGACTTTCATCGAGAAAACTGATGAAGAGAGCTACATTGTCTTTACCTACCGACCCTGCGGGTGAGACCCTAATATGTCTGTTATGTACTCATAATAGTGAAGAATTGAAGTGTGACTGACAGGTGTGCCACAAGGAGCTGTTTGTACTGTTTAATGTTGATGATGATGGCAAAATTCTGATGAGATTATTGTTTTTACTGATAATATAGCTGATAAATAATAGGACAATTTTTTATGTAGATTTGAGACATAATGCTTATTCCTGCAATACTCTGCATGTTAGGAACTCCATTGAGGTTCATTACTCTTTGAAAACAATCCTAGAGGTCTGAACATGCACACACACACATGCATCTACATATGCACATGTACTCCCTTACTCATTCACCTCTCAATGTTATGTGTGCATCCTGTGATTTGTGTGGTTTTTAAAGAAGTGTGGGGTGGGTATGTGTGTGTGTTGGAAGAGATGACTTTTACTACAGTCTGCCTAGCTTTCCTTCCTGCCTCGTTACAATGGTATGCAGGCCAGTCATTGTTCTTTGGAATGGCATCCTAACAAGCTGACATGGTAATGAAGGACAGAGAGAGAGAGAGAGAGAGAGAGAGAGGTACAAAGACAAAAGTTTTTCTTTCAATTTTTTTTCTTTTTTTCTTGCATGTCTGTTTGTGTTTATGATATTTAGCAGACGCTCTTATCCAGAGCGACGTACATCAGTGCTGAAGTAGTCTGTCTGTTCTTACCTGTAAAGCTATACTAAAATCAACACCTGCTTCTGTCTGTACTTTCTACAGTCTTGTAGAGACGATTTTTACTATATGATATTATTTTTTATACGGTATTGTTTATGTTCTCTTTTTCTTTGTGTCCTTTTTACCATTAGATGTTGTTGCAGGTAATACCAAAGCCAGGTAATTTTATTTGAATTTGTAACTAATAGAAACAAGCAGAGAAATTCTGCTGAAAGTTCAGATTCTACACATTCAAACACCACTGCATTTGTAAGTACAGGGTGTCCGCACGGTTGTAAAAGGTAGTAAAAGAAAGTAACTTAAATCAGCCCAAATTAAGGCCCTTGAAAGGTAGTAAAAGGTAGTAAGCGCAATTTGACTTGGTAGTAATTTTTTTCATCACCACCTCAATCAGTGGCGGCTGCTAAGCTCCGCTTCTTCTAAGATGACGGTTATTGGATAAATGCACCAAAATCGTCACTTCCTGGGAAGCTCATCCTCTCTGTGGGTGCTGCTTGATGATTGGAGGAGCTGTCTAAAGCTGTCTAACCCCTTTTTAATTGACAGCACGTTTAGCTAAGGCGGCGGCTAGTCTTTCAAACAGGGGTTCGCCCTTTAGACAGCTCCTCCAATCATCAAGCAGCAGTCCAGTGTCCTGGTCCGCCCACTGCTCCATAATAGCAGAGTCCGTCCTATATTAGATATTCTGATATAAGCTAGTATCCACTTGCCGCTTCTATTTTTTCACCAAGTTACAGCGAGAAATGGGGAAATGCAGTGTGCAAAGTACGGGGGGCTCCCCACCGATTAACCCACGAGACCCCCTGAAAGCGTCAAAATCAAGATTTTAAGGGGGTCCCAAATTATGTCAAAAAATGAAAATATTTTATTGTCACTAATGATCACTAAAATGTTTTTAAGCTCATCATGTCCAATATTCAGAATTCAAAAACAAAATTTTCACAATTATTTTTGGCGAGCGGAGCCAGCCAATCCTGTGCCCTTATGCAAATTAGCCACGTGCGCGCCAAACAGAAGAAAGACAAGTTTGAGATTGAGAACGAAGTCATACTAAAAATGGCTAGCAAGCGGAAGCTAAGGTGTGTATCACTAGCACACTTTCTCTGGGTTAGTGATGAAGATGCTGGTGCAGCTACCACAGTGCTACCAGAGTAGAAGATCATCTCTCACCCAGTTAAGAACAGCAAGGTGAAGTTGAGGCCGAGTGTTGCAGAAGTTGGGGTGAATGTGTGTGTGTGTGTTTGTGTGTGAAAGAGAGCGAGCACCCGCCGTGGTGATGCGTGTGTGTGTGCGCGTGCGCGTGCGTGCGTGCGTGCGTGTGTGTGTGAAAGAGAGAGAACACCCGCCGTGGTGCTTTTTACATTTTGAGTTTGCTTTCAGTTTGCTGTGTGTATATGTTCAGTGCTGTATGTGCCTGATCGTATTTGCTGTAGACGGACGGTTAAATAATGTCACACGATCGGTCCTCATACTGCAGGCACTCATTTGCAAGTGCACTGATTGCGTGCCGATAGGCTGTACCTGACATTTATTCAGTCGATTGCTCTTGTGTCTGCATTGTAATGCACAACTTTGCCTCTGCTTGTAATAAAACAACGTGCATCCATACAGCTTTAGTCAATGGAACCTCCTATGTCAGTGTTGCTTTTACTATAGGATATCGGATTATAAAATTTGTTAATTGTGTGTGTGTGTTGTCATGCAGGCCATAGACTGATTGTCTTGGCTGCATCCATGAAATGTAAGGTTATAGGCCAACTGCATGTTGAGAAATTGTGCAACATTGTATGATGGATGAATCTGGATGAATTTGGGTTTGGCATATGCCAGGAGAACGCTACCTGCTGGAATGCATAGTGCCAGCAGTAAAGCTCATTCCACCTGTGGAGAACCACAAAAGAGAAGAGTCTGCACTGGGTTTGCTTTTACACAGGGGTGGAAGAGCCAGACGATGTCCCCTCCATTCCTCCAGGGAACACTGTCTGGCTCTGCCATCCCTATGCACAAGGCAAACCCAGTCCAGGCTCTTCTCTTTTGTGGTTCCCCGCTGGTGGAATTGGCTGCCTAAGCCGACAAGAGCAGCAGAATCCCTCTCTAGCTTTAAAAGGGCTTGATGAATTTGGTTTACCTGACCTTTACCACATCTGAATACCACTGGGATGAATTGGAGCACTGATTGAGAGCTGGGTTTTCTCTTCCAACATAAGAGCCTACAAATTCTTTTACAAATGGTGTTTTGACTGAATGGGAACAAATTCACACAGACACACCACAAAATCATGTAGAAAGCCTTGCTACAATCTTGGGGCTGTTACAACTGTAGACATTACATAGCTGTCCTGGTCAGGTGTCTGCATATTTTTTGGGTTTTGACTTCAGTAGCTTAGGCTGTGCATCCAGCCTTTCTGTGAAAATATAATTCTTTACTTTTTTCCATGATATATACACTGCTCAAAAAAATAAAGGGAACACAAAAATAAGACATCCTAGATCTGAATGAATGAAATATTCTTATT
>JBBPCX010003400.1:0-18438 GCA_037974365.1 Hydrocynus forskahlii
CTCTCTCCTTCTTAAGAAGAAAATAAAGTCTTTGAACTGAGCGAAGAATCTTTTGTCAGTTTGATGATTTTCTCACCCGCCATTACAATCTTTACCCAGAATTGATGCTGTTATGAAGTCCAGGGGACAACAAGCTAATGTTCAGCTACATGTGACCTACTTTGTTGTGTGTTATCAGCCTGATACAAATACATGATACTTTGGTATTTGTGCACATTAACTAGTGTCTAATACATTTAATCTACATTTTTTTGTGTAGAGCAATGAATATGGCAACAGTTCTGAAGATCATGTGAGTTTAACAAATTTGTACATTTGTGTTTGTAATCGTGGAGATATACCCGTATTTCAATGGCTGTTTCATATATTGTTTGAAATTGCTTATCATTGCTTTGGTCTTGCAGGAAGGAGATTTACACAACCTGGAGTTTTATCAAAATAAGACACCATCTCAACCTGACAGTATGCTACACATTCATAATGATGCTTTATGTCAAACAGAATACATTTTATATGACAATATATTGTGATTTTCTTTCTTTTTGCTTTTAGAGTTATATAGTGAGGACTTTCACAAGCACTGGCCAAGAAATTACAAGAAACTGGAAAACGTGCACTCCTACATTCAGTGGTAAATTATTTTGAGTTAAGTTTGGGCTGACGGTGTAAAACAATGTTGGACTGGGGCAAATAAAGGTCCCAAAAATTCACAGGCGTGTGTGATCATGTATAGTTTTTACATATCTAAAAACAATTCCACAGGTTGTTTCCTATTCAGGAGCAAGGGATGAACAAAGGTGCACACATCCTTACCCTAAAAGAAATTAAATTAATTTTTTTAAATTAGAAAGGTTCAAAAGTTTCATTAATAATAATAATATTTTTCCACATAAGTATTTTGGATTAATTACTTTAAAGCATTCAGAGACCATGGCACATAAATAAATTAATCAATAAATTATCTCCCATTTTCAATATAGGACACCTCAAAGCCTTCTAGGCATGTTTATTTCATAGACCCATCAAGTTTATACCAAGCCAATACAGGAAAAAATTGTTTTAATGATAAACAAAGCAACAGACATATAGCTTTCGATAAGAAATGGCATGAAATGATTGTGCCATGTGGGTGGAGCTAGGACTTAAATTGCTTGGATGTGAGTAAATGTGAATCACGTAAATAAGTTCTGATGTGTTTTATTACTACTATATTACTATTTAAGACAAATGTAATATGTTAAATATTTAATATACTCTATATATGTATGTATTTATGCCTGTTGGTATTACCTGTCTAGTTCTGCTAAGTTTTGGATAGAAACAAAAAGGGTTTACATCTTGAAATGCCCAAAGGAAAACTGTAATCAAGATTTCTTTTGTCTGTAGTATCAAGTTAAAAACACTAAGCGCACTCTTCTGTTGGCTGAACTTTCAGGAGCTGCAAGGAATGCCTTACCCATTATATCATTGGTGCCCAACTCCAGTCCTGGAGGGCCTGGCATAGTTTGGTGGTTCCCCTCCTCAAACACACCCTCTAAACCAGCCAGTTAACAGGTGAGTTGAACCAGGAGTATTTGAGAAGGGAAATCAGCACACTGTGCTGAACACCATCCCTCCAGGACTGGAGCTGGGCCCCCTTGCATTAGAATTAGGAGGTGACAAAGGAATAAACTAATAACATTTTGATGAACAATGGGTCACTCTAAGTCTTTTGGAAAACTTATAAATACTAACAGTAGTCTAAGCAGATCTCAGTCAGTTCCTACAAACAGAAAGCAGTGATTGAACCTCTAAGGAGCCATAGAACTGTTGCCAAAGGCATTTCCCAAACGGGATGTCATTCAATCTATCTTTTATCAAGTTAGTGAGCTTCAAGGGTCTGCCAGTATTAAACACGTGTATCTCCTATCAACCAACATAAGCTTTTGTTACTGAAGCTCAACCACGTTAATGACTTAATTAACTTTCATCATCCTTTCACAGTACCATTCTATTAATCGTCCAATAAAAGCACCAGATGGATTCGACAAAAAGGCTGCAGTGTAGGATGTGCTTGCTTTGGAAAAAATCATGAAAGTATAAAAAGTATAGCTTTTGTTGTCCGTGTAATTTGTGGTATAACGGTTGGTCATGAAGACTTGCATATTGCAGTATTTCTGTGCGAATGAGGAGGTGAAGGAAAGACTGTTGAGATCTTATGAGCTCATGCTGGACTTCTATGGTACAAAACTGCTGGACAGGAAAACAGGCAAAGTGGCTCGTGCAGAAAACTGGGAAGAGCGATTTGAGAACCTAAACAGGTTGGTGTTGTTCTCTCTCAGATCCTGGTTTAATTATATTACTGCAATGTGGAGAAACTACAGCTATATAGTTTTTGTATATATTGTTACAGAAACACACACAACAACCTCCGCATCACACGCATTCTGAAGTGTCTGGGCATTCTGGGCTTTCAGCACTTCCAGGCCCCGCTGGTCCGCTTCTTCCTCCAGGAGACTCTGGTGAACAGAGAACTGCGGAGAGTGAAGCAGAGTGTTCTAGACTACTTTATGTTCGCTGTTCTAGACAAGTCAGAGCGAAAGGAACTGATCAGATACGCCTTCCAGGAGTTCGAACCAAAGCAGGAATTTGTGTGGTGTCCTCGGAAGGTTCAGAAAAGATTTTTGAGGGAGATGAGAAAACAAAATCACACACAATCAGAACAGAAAACGGCTCTATAAAGGATTTAAGGTAAAGGGTCAAGGGTATATTTCCAAGTACTGTTTTAGAAACTGTTCCAAGTACTAAGATTTAATGTGCTGTTGTACCACAAAGTGTATGACTACACAAGAGGCAAGCAAGACATTATCCTGTTTATACAGACACAAAAGTAACAATATTGCACCTGTCTCAAATGAAAGCCCTATTTGAGGACCACATGTTTAATTAATGAGCTCCCACTGAATGAATGGAATTCATGAATACCAGTATCCCACTTTCTGTTTTAGCAAAAGGAGGCTCTGAAGGCTCACCCACTTCCAAGGCTCTGTGATTATATTTCATTTTGCTCACTCTGCTATTACACAGTGTGTAAAAGTCGGGGGTCCTGGCCCTGGGTGAATGGGATAAAGGGGGCTAACAAATGATGCAGCGAAACAGATGGACTACAGCCTGTAACTGTAAATAACAAAGTGCACCTGAATGATCAGTGGAGCTAATAAAATAGGTAATGAGTGTAAAGACAAAGTTGGTGGACCTTGTATCTACACTCACAGTAGAAGTATATGGTCCATGTTAAGACCTGCTAGTAGACTTTGGACGAAGTGTCACTGTTTGGTATTTAAGGGTTTTGGTCATATGGTGAGTGATTTGTGAAAAAAAGTTTTGTGCTTCCTGACAATGCTTCTATTCTTGGTGGAATTCATTTTATTGAGTAATGTATTTCCCTTAAAATGGTAAACAGTAAAATGTCATTGGACTTGTCATTGAGATTTTCTTTTTCATTCTCAGCATTACTCTTTGCATTTATAACAGCTGGATCTAATTTGCTGTGGTAACCACAAAGTGCTTATATGAGTTTTACTCAAAAGGCTACATTTAAATGAAATGTCATGATAATATGCAATACCTTTGTCATACTTAATTATTATGTTAAATAATTCATTCAATGTTTGTGTATTGGTAATTGTTAGTCTGTCAGTGGAACACTAAAAAGAGTCACTTTACTCCTGTTCCTCTCATTCCTCCACTGTAACATGATTATATGTAGAGTAAAAATATATAGTTTAATAATAGTTTCAGTATTTCAACAGTAATTGTAATGTGTGTTATTTAATGGGTGTTATTTAACAGAACATTAGCTAATTGGTTCAATGCTTGTTGCACTGGTTTGGTCCAGTAGATGGTGGTAGTGAGTTGTCACATGTATAGTTATACAAGTACAACACGCCATGAAATGTATCCTGTACCGCTCCTTTTATGACTGTGCAAACGTTAAAATAATAATTACAGTTTTAAATTAAACACAAATCTGCAAATGTCTAAAACAAACACAAATAAAATAAGTACAAATAAAGTAGAAATAAGTATAATAAACATAATTTTAAATTTAGAGACACAAATCAGAAAATTTCTTAAACATGGAGTTAGAGGAAAAATTTGTTGCTAAATTTCAGGGGTGAGGGTTTTAAGTCATAAGTGTAGCAGCAATATGCAAGTGGGATGTTAAAGTGCATTGTGCCATGTTAGCAAAGCAATGTAAAGAGAGTAATGTAAACAGAGTGATGTAAACAGAGTGACCAGAGTGAACAGTGTAATGTAAACAGTGACCGTAAACAGAGTGATCAGAGTAATGTATACAGAGTAATGTAAACAGAGTAATGTAACAGAGTGACCAGAGTGATGTAAACAGAGTAATGTAAACAGAGTGACCAGAGTAATGTAAACAGAGTAATGTAAACAAAGTAATGTAAACAGAGTGACCAGAGTTATGTAAACAGAGTAATGTAAACAGAGTGACCAGAGTAATGTAAACAGAGTGATGTAAACAGAGTAATGTAACAGAGTGACCAGAGTAATGTAAACAGAGTAATATAACAGAGTGACCAGAGTAATGTAAACAGAGTAATATAACGGAGTGACCAGAGTAATGTAAACAGAGTAATATAACAGAGTGACCAGAATAATGTAAACAGAGTAATATAACAGAGTGACCAGAGTAATGTAAACAGAGTAATATAACAGAGTGACCAGAGTAATGTAAACAGAGTAATGTAAACAGAGTAATATAACGGCGTGACCAGAATAATGTAAACAGAGTAATATAACAGAGTGACCAGAGTAATGTAAACAGAGTAATGTGAGCAGCCTGACCAGAGTAATGTAAACAGACAAACCAGAGTAATGCAAACAGAGTAGTGTAGCAGCATGTGATGTAATAATAAAT
This sequence comes from Hydrocynus forskahlii, assembly GCA_037974365.1. NCBI lineage: Eukaryota > Metazoa > Chordata > Actinopteri > Characiformes > Alestidae > Hydrocynus > Hydrocynus forskahlii. The sequence continues at coordinate 4,925 of JBBPCX010003400.1, forward strand.
CATGACAATAAATCAAGACAGTTGAAATATGACAATGAATGATATAAAATATGACAATGAATATGATATGAGGTCCTTTATCAGTCCCTTAGCTATGAGGGGAGGGGGCATGTTATGATTTAGCACTCGAAGGGCCTGAGGATAGAACGGCAGTACGGCACCTTCTGCCTGATTGCAGAAGTTGAAACAGTCTGTTACAGGGGTGGGACGAGTCCTTTAAGATCCGAGATGCTCTATCCTTTACAAATCAATGTGGCCGAGCACAGAATGGAAGCAATGATAGTACCAGCCTAGATATTGACTAAACAGTGATCAGTCTCAAAATAATGTCATATGCAAGCACACCCACTTTGTATTTGCACTCACTGACATTTCATTAGAAAAATTCACCATATAGGCTCACTTCTTTTGATTTACTTCAACTCATTAGTCTTGTGTGGATTTAGTATACAGGAGACTACAAAGTCACTTCAGGACCTCACCAGATGTAGGTTTGGAAGCTTTGTTCATCCTTCAAGCAAACACAGTTAGAGACCATTGCTCGTCCCTTTTTCTGCTCAATTCAAGTCAGCCATCATCAAATTATTCGTCAGCTTCTGACCATAAGACCAGTGTTCCCATGTTTTTGTTTGGTGGGTTACTGTGCCCCAGCAAGACTACTTTGCCTGATACACTGTTACCAGTGCCACACACACTAGCAAGCCACTACCTGTCAGTGTTCCCGCTATACTGAGAATAGTGTACCCCCCGAAACAATACCTGGCCATGAGTGGTCCTATTATAGTCCCTTTACACTGACGAATGGGTTAGAGGGAGGCTGATTGTGCAGAAACACATAGCATATTGTTAGTAATTGTACACCTTCAAACTGCACCTGTATAATAGACTTTAATTAAATGGCCAATAAGTGTGTACCTAATTAACTGGCAATATAGGGTGTCTAGGCGCACAGCCAAAAGATTGTAACCCATCTGTTGTTTTGCACAATTTGAAAAATGCCCTGTATGTCATTCATCGTTGGCCAGTTTTCAAGTCATGTCATGTCAAGTAGGTTTTATTGTCATTGCTACCATATACTCACATACATAGTGAAACGAAACAATGTGCCTCCAGGACCATGGTGCAACACAAGAGCAGAACAGAACAGAGCACAAGTCCCTAAGAGCAAGGAGGACAAAAGAGCTAGAAAAAGAACTCGACGAGACAAGCCAAGTGCAAATGACAACAGCTACAGTGAGCATGAATTCAGGATTTTGACAGATACTGTATTCTAGAAGCAGAGTTGTGTGCAAAAATGCAGAACAGCAGTAAATATGATTGTGCAATTTTAGCAACAGCGTGACAGAGAATGCTCAGTACAATAAATAGAAGAGTATTATAACAGGTAATTAAAGTCTGAGTTGTTCAAAGAGGTGGGGTGAGGGAGGGGGGTGTTGGTGGTGACAGCAGTGACACGTGTGTGCGGTTCTAGTACGAGTGTATCAAGCACAGTGGCCTTGCAGATGTTTTTATACAATTCAAGTCATAAATGTTCAGCAACGATAAGTGCACATAAAATTATTTATTGGTGTATTTTATATAATGATTAATTGATTTTTCCCCTTTAAATTCATTGATTATTTTTCAAGATCCACTTTGAAGTTGTCCTCAGTATTAGCTTCCCACCTAACTCATAGCATAGCTAACCCACAAATCTTTCCAAGATCATCTTTCAGTTTCTGTTTCAGTCAAAGCAGTGTGTGTGTGTGTGTGTGTGTGTGCCACTGTGCTTCTCTGGCTCACTTGTAGCTGCAGTGCCATCATGAATTGGTTAGATCACAGAATTACTGTTGAACAGTGGACTTTTGTGTTAGTCACACAGTCCCTCTCCACTACAGAGAGCAACTATAGGTTCTAAATCATAACATAGTCTATGTCATAGTCTATGTCATCATAACGTCGCTCTTGTTCAGTCCGTGGATTTGCCAGCGGGGTGAGAAGCCACGTTTTCAGTGGGTGCCCACTGTCCCCTAAGAAATTGTCAAATGGCTGCATCATACACAAAACTTACAATTTTGGCCCAAAATTATGAAACATAAGTCTTCTTACCGAGAAGCCAGCCATCACGCACCGCACCATTTTCAAGTTTGTGTCCAACACTACTATTTCTGAGAATAAACGAATCATGGGTTGAGCCAGGCCATCTCGCCGCAACATTAATGAGATGCATTTTCACATCACATATAATTTGCACATTAATAGAATGAAAATGCTTTCTATTTACATAAGCAAATCCATTCTCTGAAGGCGCCTTAATAACAATGTGTGAGCAGTCGATCGCTCCGATTACATTTGGAAAACCGGACATCGCTGCGGATTGCGCTTTAATGTTTGCCTGTTCAACCACAGTGTAGGGAAATTTTATATATCTGGATGACAAGCGGTTTACACCATCCCATACTCGGTAATGACTGAAAAAGCTCCCGTGGCTAAAAACCCGAGGGTGGATAGAACTTGTAACGGGGCAGGTATGGCGCAGTTCCTTAAAGTCTGCCTTTGTAAAACTGCCCCAGTTCAGCACACAGCTCCAAGAGGATGGCTCTTGGAAATCTAAATCGACTTAGAAGCCAGTCATCGTCATGGGCCAGGAAATCAGTATGATCCCTGAATACGCGCTCTCTTCTAATTCTTCCATTTGCGATATCTTCTAATAACGCAAGAGCAGCCATGGTAGCTGCAATAGTTTGGCCATTCTCTCCACCGTTTTATTGTTACAATCAGTTTGTTAAATTGATTACAATCAGGTGTCCACGATATACAATTGCTTTCGGTGTCTTTTGATTAAGACCTCGTCATTAATGCAAGCATACGAAAGGGAAGCCATAGTACCACTTATTTGCCACTAGGTGCCACCCATTTACAAAGCAGCAACGTGCGTACGCATTGGTTGGGTTGCCGCCAAGTTTAGTTTTTATACATCTTTATACCCTGGACTGCTGAACCCCTGGTCTAATAAAAATTGTCCATCAACAGATGAGCTAACTGTGCGCAAGCAATGTGACCTGGACAAACTTTGTAAGGTAAACAGTAAATGTATGTTTATAGTTACCATTCTTTGTTCTATCAAATTTCTTTTTAAGCTTATTGTGGTTTGTTTGTTTTGGGCAAGATTTCCTGCAAGCTCGTGGTATAGCTGAAATACACTATATGGACAAAAATATTGGGACACGTGACCATTACATCAAACAGGGACTTTACAGACACTGCATTCAAATCCATAGATTTTAAAATGGAGTTGGTCCCCCTTTGCAGCTATAAAAGCTTCCACTCTTCTTGGAAGGTTTCCACACTGTCTGTGGGAATTTGTGCCCATTCATTCTGTAGAGTATTTATTGTATTTTTGCTGTAGGACGAGAAGGTCTGGCTCACAATCTCCGTTCCAGTTCATCCCAAAGGTGCTGGATGGGTTTGAGGTCAGGGTTCTGTGCGGTCCAGTCAAGTTCTTCCACATCGAATTCATCCAACCATGTCTTTATGCAGCCTGCTTTGTGCACTGGGACACAGTCATGCTGGAATAGAAAAGGTTCTTCCCCAAACTGTGTCCACAAAGTTGGAAGCATGGCGTTAGTCCAAAATGTCTTGGTCTGCTGAAGTATTAAGATTGCCCTTCACTGGAAGTAAGAGGCCTAGCCCAAACCAAGACATATGTATCCCAATACTTTTGTCCATAGAGTACTTCTTATTAAGACAAATTTTCAGTTTCTGTTTGCTGGTGTTAAAACTAATGGGTGTGTTCCTGGATGTAGTGCCACCTGTTTCTCAGCTCCTGTCTCTCACTTGGCTCTCTTGTTTGTTCAGTGTTTTGGTAAAGTGGTCTTTGAGTGTTAAGGAGCGATTTAACTATCCAGTGAGGGGTAAAACAGCCAGCTTTAAACGGCTCAGCCACGAGGAGGAATATGAATCAACGTGGGAGAACAATGAGGACCAGGAGGACTCCACTGAGTTTTGATTACAACATTTTATAAAGTTCCAACTTCCATTTTAAATCTGTCCTCACTCAGTTGAAACTACCAAAGTAAAAAAAGTGTCGAGGTTCAATCTTGCAAAATGATTTCTTGCATAACATAACACTACAAAATAATAAATAAATAATACTAAATACATAAACAACCAAATGAGCATGTGACATTATATTAAAGCCTAATGTAGTCTATTGCAGAGGTCAACAGACTCACAGACTCATCGCAAAACCAGTCAAAATGGGATATGTCTATATATATATATATATATATTAAATATATACACACACATACATACAAATATATATATGTGTGTGTGTGTGTGTGTGTGTGTGTGTGTGTGTTTAGCACACATTTTCAGGGGATTCTTTTTATTCCACAATGTATTTTCATAAATAAATGTTGAAGTATAATTAGTCTTTGCATTGATAACAACTGGATTTTATTTGCTTATATATTAACAACCTGGAAATGAGAAACAAGTGATGGATCCTTCATTTAGGATGAGTGACAGACAAGAAAGAAAAGTTGAGTGTTTCCTGTAACTCACCTCAGATGAAAGCATTTGTGAAATGCATGTAATATCTATAAATGTAAAGTAGTGCGATGTTATATATATATGTATATATATATCTTGAGGGCCTTCATGACCTGGATTAGTGTTATGAGCCAGTTTTCAGAAGCTAGGACGGAATTGGGAACCCCATTTTGCATTCAGCCACACTGAGAGTTTTTATTTATTTATTTTTCATAAATTAACTGCTAAATGTATTTTGAAGTTTGTAGTTCGCATTTTTTTTGTTCTGTCAAATTTATTTACTACTTCATTGTGGTTTGCGCAAGACTTCCTGCAAGTTCACAGCATTGCTGAAATACTACTTATCAAGTTCATCTTTCAGTTTCTGTTCACTGGTATTAAAACCAATGGGTGTGTTCTTGACCGTAGCTCGTTTGGTTTCTCGCCTCCTGCCTTTCACTTGGCTCTCTCGTTTGTTCAGTGTTTTGGTAAACCGGTCTGTGCGTGTTATGGAGCTACTTCACTCTCCAGTGAGGGGTAAAACATCCAGCTTTTCACAGTACAGCAACGAGGAGAGATATGACTCGACGTGGGAGGACAATGAGGAGCAGGAGGACTCCACTGAGGTTTGATTACGACCTCCACACACTTTATATAATTTACGTACCTATTGAAGAATTTACACTGGTTTTGAGATCCTGAAGCGCATTTTAAACCCGTCCTCTCTCACCCAAACCTTCCCAAGGTGAAATCGAAACTAAACGTGGTTCTTTCTAAACTCGTCAATCTTGCAAACTGTTTTTGTTTGTTTGTTTGTTTTGCTTTAAAAGTCGTAGTACTAATCAGCGAATTAACAAAGGAGCTCTACAAACGATAGACATTATATAAATACCTGGAGTGTTATGGATGAGAAAGGTCAACACAACGCAAAATGAGTTGCACAGCCTGCTGGGAAATGTAGTTTAATTCCTAATTGTAGGCTGAGCCCGAGCAACGTTGTTCATTATGTCAGAAAAAAAATATCTTACATTAGGGTGACGTGATGAATGTCATTTAAGCAAAAATAAACTCGTCAAGCCTTTATTGTTTTGGAATGATTGTTAAAGAGGGCCAGGACTCGACAGAGTCATGTTCTGACATGTTTGACAGGTGAAACTACAAGTGTTCTATCAAACAGGGTTCTCCTGCTCCCTGTGAAGGGAAACCTTAGAGATTCACCTGTTCACTAAGTGTTAAGCATCACGCCACCCTGTCTTGAAGTCATATAGCAACCATTTCTTTACAGTATGAAAAATCAATCCTTTAATTGTTCTCCTGAGGCCATTTGCATTATTTGCTATAAAAATACTACACTACCTGAAGGAGGTGGAGAATCTGGCAACAGGGTGTCAGGCGGACTGCCTTAAGCCAAAAAATGTATTGGACATCTCCAGTTCATTCAAAACGCTGCTGCCAGAGTAACCAAAACCAAGAAAAGAGAGCACATTACTCCAGTTCTCAGGTCCTTGCACTGGCCCCCAGTTCAGTACAGAATTGATTTCCAAGTATTACCCATTGTGTACAGGTAGCTCAGTGGTCTGTACTCAGGGTGGAGGTGGTCTAGTGGGTAGGATACTTGCCTCTGGGCCAAGAGGTCATGGGTTTGAATCAGGGGTCACCAACATGGTGCCCGCGGGCCCCAGGGTGCCCCCAAGGGCCACATGAGTAGCCCGCGGACCTGTTCTAAAAATAGCTCATCAGTGAGCAGCATCTGACATTTAATATTATCCTGTTGCTATTCTTGTTTAATCTCATTTGCATTTATATAGATGGTAAATTCTAAAAAAAACATTTAAAACATGTTTAGTATACATGAAGTTTAGATAAGTTTAGGTAAACTCTGTTCTAGTGTATCAAACTGGTAGCCCTTTGTATGGCTCAGTACCCGTGAAGTAGCTCTCAGTTTCAAAAAGGTTGGTGACCCCTGCCATAAATGCAGCCTAAATACATCTCTGATATGTTTGATGTACAGTGAACAGCATAAATGAGTACATCCACTTTGAAAGTAAAACTTCTCACAATTAGCTGTAATTTTACAAACCAGTTTTATTAAACATTTATTTGTTTCAACATAAAGAGTATGGTCACCTTCTTTTCTCATTTAGGATAAGAAAAATAATAAATTTGATTCAAATAAGGTAATGCAAAAATCATTACACCGAATGGTGGGCATGTCCAAGCAGGGGACCTGGACTAAGTGGGAGCCGTAAGATCACCGGGGTAGAACTCTGGAAGGTGGAGCCACACCACTTCAAGTTCCTGGTCTAGTCAGTGTATGACGTCCTCCTGAGCCCTGCCAACCTGTTTACCTGGGGCCTGGTGGACTCACCTGCTTGCCAACTCTGCCAGAAAAGGGGATCTTTAGAACACGTCTTCAGCTGCAGCTCAAAGGCCTTGGGAGATGGTCGGTACCGTTGGCGCCATGACCAGGTCCTGCGGGCAGAAGCAGATACCACTGACCCAAAACACCCTGTGACCCCGGTTACATCACTGAGGATGTGTTCAGGTTGCACCATAAGGTGTATCTCAGTACACCTTTAAATTCTACCAAAGCTAATATTTTCTATGGCCTCCTTCACTTTTAAGAACAGCAGCAACTCTTATAGACATTGAATTAACAAGTTTATGATATACAGCTACATCTATCTTTCTCCATTCTTGAAGGACGAACTCTTTCTGACCCTGTATGCTGGATGGAGAATGACATGTAACTTGTCTTTTCAGAACTGCCCACAGGTGTTCTGTTGGGTTGAGGTCTGGTGCCATGCTCAGCCACTGAATCATTTTCAGCCTGGTCTCCCTCAGAAATGAACCAGTGGCCTTAGATGTTTTGGGTCATTGTCATGTTGAAAGAGTGCTCTGTGACCTAGGGCACAGAGTGACGGCAGCATTTTCTCTCTCAGTATTTCACAGTACATCTGTGAATTCACGATACCATCTATGAAATGCAACTCACCGTGCTTTACTGTTGGTGCCATGCATTTTTCGTTGTGCTCCTCACCCTTGCGATGCCATACAGTTTGATGAGGTGTAACGTTCCATGGATGGCGTGGGCGTCTCTGCAAACCCTTTTTGAATTTTTGGATGAATTTTGCAACAGTACTCAAACTTAATAGCAATGCCTTAATTTTCTCTTAACCTTGACCTTTTTTGTGCAAAGACATTACTTTCATTCTCAAAGATTTTATTTTCTAGCATTTCTCTCTTAAATACCACTTTTAATCGTCAGTTATCCTCTGGCCGCCAGTGTGATGACTGATTACATTCATATCATTTAAAACAGCTTAAGAAGTTTAGGGTCTCTCCTGTGACCATAAAAACTTTCTATGCAGCTGCTGTCAAGAGCATCTTGACCATGAGCATCACTTAATGGTTTGGGAATTGATCTGTCCAAGACCGCGAAACCCTTCAGAACCAGTGCAAGGACTCTTCCCATCCCAGCAACCATCTGTTCCACCTGCTGAACTCGAGTAAACAGTTCTGCTGCCTTATGGCTTGGACCGAAGAGGTGCTTTTATCCTCAGCCAGGATATGTCTCACATTTACTATTAAGCACATGACCACTTGCACATCTATTTATTTTCTATTGTAAATATTAATAGATAAATTAGGCTGTAGTCTGGTCGTATTGTTGTATTCATTTTGTTTACATTTATCAATGAATTCTGTTTTCTGTGTTCTACCTTCTGGAGCAATTCAGGATAACTTTACATTGTATGTGTATAACTGTATGTGACAAATAATAAGCATCTTGAATCTTGACCTTGCTTTTAACATGATTGTGACTGTTTTTATTCACGTTGCCAAATTCCTGTATTCATATGGATTTTTTTAAGTGTACCCAAATTTAAAAAATGCACCCAATCAATCTTTTTCAAAAGCAGAACAGCACTAATCTGAAACAGTTATTGTGGGGGTGGATTGTTTGCTTGTTTTTTGGGGTATTTAATTTGTATTGAGACAGTATCAGCTGTTCTTCATGCTGCGGTTAAAAAGTGGGCGGACCTGTAGAAGTGCTTCAAAATTCACATAGTCTTCCACAGAAAGTTATAGATGTTACTATTCTGGAGCTGTAGTACATATCACCTCCAGTGTTTCCCACAGAATTAAAATCTATGATTGGTGGTAACTGGACTAGGGAGCTAATAGTTTGGGCACGAGCAGTAGATGTTGACAAGCTGCTGACCTTGAACACCCAGCAGTTGTGAGGGGGCGGGGTCAGTGTTGAATACTACAATTACATATGTATATTCTTCATATTTTTCCAGTCCAGTGTGCAATCATGTTCCCGCACAACATTCAGAAACACATATGCTGCAAGGGACATGCAAAACTTCAGGCACATGGTTCCAGTAAGTTTTAACAACCTTCTTGTAAAGAGAAAATATTTTTTACAAATCCATTTCATTTTAATTTCTATTTGACAGTGCAATCTCATGAAATTCACTGTGTGGTGCATGTCATAAATGTTGACCGATTTTTACTCTAGAAAACCCAGAAGGGGAGTACAGTAGATGATGATGATGATGATGAGATGGATGATGATGATGAGATGGGTCAAGTAAGTATTGTATCAAATATCTCTTCAGCAGTAACACAAAACAACATATCAGATTTGTTTGCATTTTTTCATGAATGCATCTCAGTCTTAGTATTTCCTCTAACCAATCGTTTCCCACCAGTCTGTGAACTGATTGGAATAATGTAACTGACTGTTCTTTTTGTAGGGTGAAAACTTCTCACCCAACCTGTGGTTTTATAAAAATGAGATGAATTCTCGCCCAGATGGTATGACATGTTTGTTGATGAGTCATTATTCTGGAGCTACACACAAGTGTATTCAAGTAAAGGAGATGTTTAATCGTTTTTTGCATCTTCAGGTGTATCTATTGAGGAATTTCATAATGAATGGTTTGGCGATTACAGCAGGCTGGAATGGGTGCACTCCTACATACAGTGGTAAACAACCTTAACAAACTGGGAATGAGACACAGTCCGGAAATAAACAGAAACATTACCTAACTGTTTTGTGTGCACAAATCAGAAATTAATTTAGATATAAACTCTTCAAGGCATTATTGTTTATAGCAATTGTCTACTAAAATTTTCTAAATCCATTACTACAACTTATTTGAATCAGTATCCACATTTTAAAAATCACTCCATAGGTTGTTTCCAATTCAAGAGCAAGGGATGAACAGTTATGCACACGTGCTCTCTGTGAAAGAAATCAAGGTGGGTATTAAAATCTGTAATATATTAGAAAGATTGTACATTTTAGATCAGTGTTTCTCAATCCTGATCCCTTGCTATGAACATACTTTGTAGAGGAATAACAATAATAGGGAAACATTTAATTCAGCGTGAAAGGATAAAAAGAACAGCTTATATCGTCCACGTAATATGTGGTATAAGTGTGGGTCATTATTTCTGCAGTATTTCCGTGAGGATGAGGAGGTGAAGGAAAGACTGTTGAGATCTTATGAGCTCATGCTGGACTTCTATGGTATAAAACTGCTGGACAGGAAAACAGGCAAAGTGGCTCGTGCAGAAAACTGGGAAGAGCGATTTGAGAACCTAAACAGGTTGGTGTTGTTCTCTCTCAGATCCTGGTTTAATTATATTACTGCAATGTGGAGAAACTACAGCTATATAGTTTTTGTATATATTGTTACAGAAACACACACAACAACCTCCGCATCACACGCATTCTGAAGTGTCTGGGCATTCTGGGCTTTCAGCACTTCCAGGCCCCGCTGGTCCGCTTCTTCCTCCAGGAGACTCTGGTGAACAGAGAACTGCGGAGAGTGAAGCAGAGTGTTCTAGACTACTTTATGTTCACTGTTCTAGACAAGTCAGAGCGAAAGGAACTGATCAGATTCGCCTTCCAGGAGTTCGAACCAAAGCAGGAATTTGTGTGGTGTCCTCAGAGGATTCACCGAAGATTTATAAAGGAGATGAAAACCACACCTAAAAACACAGAGGCATCTGATACTGGTCCTTCAGAATGTCCCAGAAACGACGAAACACGCATCCAAATAGAGGAAGAATCTCAAAGTCTTGTTCAAAATGGTGGATCAGATGAAGGAGATATTCGTCAAAAAACTGATGAAATGAGAGAGAAGAGCATTCCAGATCCATGTCAAGATCATGAAATACAAACAGTTTCATCCAAGGTCTCTGAGGGACATAAAAGAACAAGTGAAAGTAAAAATGGCAATGAAGAATCATCAGATCAGTCATATGGTGGTAACACATTACAGAATGCTAATGAAGAATCAGAGAAAATGTCAAAAATCCAGGAGAATCCAGGCAGTGAAGACACAAATAAAGAGACGTCTACAAATACAAACAAAGAAGGCATCAAACTTCCACATCAGCAGCTTGGTTGTAGCGCTGCTGCTACAGAAGAATCAGAGGTTAAGAATAGTAGCAAAGATGGTGAAGATGCTGAGCATAGTAGACTGGTCAACATTCCTGGGCCAGTGTCGAGTGATGACAAAATGCGTGGCCTTGATATGTCCAATGATCAAGTTGCATCTGTGGCAGAAGAAGGATCAGACAGAAACAAAGAGAATCCTCCAGAAAATCTGAGCGATGAAGTGCTAGGACATCACACAGCCACAGAAGAAGGTTCGAGTGAAGTCGACAAGAACAAGGAAGAAGATTCTTCTACGGCTGACAAGAAAAATGTTTCTGTTGGTGGTGTTCCGGCCGAGAAGCACGCTGAAGATGAGAGCACCACTGTCCCTGACAATGATGTTGAAATGGATGCAGTGAAAGAAATTGGTGTGGAAACTGTACAAACCAGTGAAGCAAATGAAGAAATTCAAGAATAGGAAACTTAATGCTAATTATTTTTAGTACACTAATATATATATATATATATGTATTTTTCAGTGCTTAGAAATGTTTTCTTTTAATTATAGGCAGTCCCATGTGAATGACATTTTTGAGAATAGCAATACAATGTAATGAAGAATTTCTAAGAAGAATGGAGATTTTCTTTTGTAAATTCTTCTTTTACTAAAGATTTATTTTATTATTAAGATCATCACTTCCTGTATGACTACATGATGTTTTGTTAGACTTTACAAAATGAAGTCATTTGTAGAACATGATCTGAAGCAACTAAAATAAGCCTCTGCTGCGATTAAAATGTGCTGGATGGGCCAACTGGGTGATTTATGAATATTTACTCATATCTCTTGCATGTAAAATGCTTGTAATAATTAAAGTAAAATGTGATGACCTCTCGCATTTTGTATGAGAAGCCCACTCACTTTATATTCTCCCAATTACATCAAAATGTACCGAATAAGTGTTTTGAATTCTCTGAAATGGAGTGCATTTCTTGTCTGCAAGATCTAACAAAGCAGGACCGACTTCAGTGACATAACGGCCAAGAATTGCACTATACCCCAATACTATAAAGTATATACCATATACTACTCTTAAAAGTATGAGTTTGGAGGGTTAATACTAAAATATTAACACACCACCATTTCATACAAATAGAAACCCACCTCTCCCACATAATGATTGCAGCTCCCTAATGGCTGCAAATAATGCATAAGTATCCCAGAAACTTGTTTATCAACGCGAGAGAGAGCAAAGATCCCAGAGCTTATCTAGAACTTTTGGAGAAGAAAAGCAAGTGACTTGCATAATGAGAAACAGAGCATCCTGAGCAATCTTTCTAGACCTGTCAGTTTTCTCTGTGGCAGGGTTTTACAGGCAACCTCTCTCTGATGTATCGGTTTAGTATGTTGTTCAACATCACCATGGCAGAATGTCTGAAAAACACATTTTACTTCAGATTATACAAAGGTGTACCCCCTGCCCCGTAGCAGTAAAAACTAATGACAGTGCTGCATGCTGCACGCTTTGCACTGATATCAGGAAAATGACTGTAAAAGACACATTGCGGTGAGTTTAACTAATGATCATAGCTAATGATATTTAAAGTAGTTGGAACCGCGTCATGAGGCCAGTCTCCCTATAGATTTGTAATAGAATGAAAAGCTATAAACAATAATATAAGCACATATTTTAATGTCCAGATGTTCTGCATATTGGCCTACCCAACTTGGCTTACAGATTAGACAGAATTATTCAACTATTGCAAAGTGCATTAAAGAGAGGGGTCACTCGCTGAAATAAGGTTTTTGCAGGGTAGGATGTCTGCGGAAGTGATGAACTGTTGCTATGTCAACAAACATCAAACACAAAATTACAACTCTAAAGGGTACTTTGGAGGAGACTTTTTAATCCTTGTCCGTGAATACTGTCTCTGGGTACATATTCAATTCAGTTCAATTCAGTTTTATTTATGTAGTGCTTTTTACAACCAGTGTTGTCACAAAGCAGCTTTACAGAGTGCAGGTCTGAGCGCTTAGTGAGCCAAGGGCAACCGAGGCGAGGAAGAACTCCCTAAAGCTGGAGCAAGAAACCTCGGGAGGAACCAAGATTTAAAAGGGGCACTTATCCTCCACTGTTCAACCCAGACAGAGAGAAAGAGAGTTTCTATTGGGAAAACTAACAATAGAAGGACTGTGTGTACAGTTTAATCACAGCTGGACAGATTGGCTGTCTACGGCTGACAGAGCTGGTACAGTTGGAGTTAGAAGAGGTAGTTTTTGTTGGAGTCTGAGTGAGGAGGAGTTTGAGGGTCTGTAGTCCACAGCAACAGGAACAACAATCTCCACCAGAGCTTCTCAACAGCTCTTGGATAGGGGAGGAGCACCTGGGGAGTCGAAAGCAGGTGAAGGACGGTCGAGGGCACTATATATTTATATATTAAACCTAAACTAATAGTTTTGCATTATACATTTTGTGCAAATACAGATAAATTAAAGTTAGCTACTTAGCGACCTTATAATGGCCTGAAGACCCACCTCTTCAAGGAGTACCTTGGTGACTAACTAGGCCTCTCATTTCTCTCAGTTCACTTGCTGGCT
>JBBPCX010003410.1:0-18435 GCA_037974365.1 Hydrocynus forskahlii
GCGTTAAAAATATTAACGCGTTATTTTTTTCTGTGATTAATTAATCTAATTAACGCGTTAAATTCCCAGCCCTAGTTCTAATATATATCAGATGTAGCAATCATAGGGGGCCAAGCTGCGGAGACAAATGTTCTTACACATGAAACTATATATGAATATATATAAATGTTCTCTGATGGTTGAGAACATATTCACTTCCATCAGTAATGTCTGTGTTACCTGTGTGGAAATGGTACTGGTGAAGGTGCTCTTGTCGTGTTCCCATCCATTCGGGCACTCAATGAGTGAAACATTGAAGTCAAACTCAGTTTGCTCCAGAAGGTGTAACTGAGGTTCCGCAAACATGTGACAGGACTCAAAAGTCCCATCCTCTTGTTTGGGAATACTGACAGTGAGCTTCTGTTCATGGGTCAAGTTTCCGAGAACGTCGTCCAGAAAGCTGATGTCGCAGTGGTGCCCCGGGACGGCTCCGATGTAGTTGTTCAGCAGGAAATGACACGGAAGGGCGAACCGGCCTGTAAAGCTGAGCAAAAGGACCAACTTCTGGAACTTCCCGAAACCATCGATCTCTGCTAGGAGGTCCTCAAACTTCATACTAAAGGTCCCGTAAAGATCAAAGTGTTGTGTCCGGTTCTTTGCCTGGCTCTTCCACTGTGGACACTCTGACCTGTCCCCACGTTCCCTCCCTCTTAAATGTCAGAAATGTAAATTTTTTCTATTCCAAAGGTCATGAGAAGTGTCCTGAAATGCCTCATGAGAAATGTCTAAACTTGTTGTAAATCTTTGACCGTAGAAACCAATGTGATTAAAGATCTTATTCCAATTGAAGGTATGATTCAGCTAAACACAGCAGTGTTAAATGTGTTGGAATGATGCCGAGGACACTCAGGACAACTTGTTCATAATGTTTATTGAATTAAAAGCCTGCATTACAGCATTTACTGTGTATTAATTATTCCATGTATATTTTAGATATATTCGTGTCTTTAGAATGATCAAATCTGAGTGTAATTAGAATGATCTGAGTGTAATTCTAAAAACATTCGCTTTTATCTTTTCTGCGACTGCTCCTTGAAGGACTGGTGTTTCTTAGGATCGGATCCTAAAGGAGCGCTTTCCTCCTGCAGCTCCCTCAGATGATCTTCAGTGCAGAACGACCTTTTCCTGAGAAGAAAGGACAAAAACATGATGTAAATATGGACCTAATGATCACTTAACTATGCATACATATATGTTTAAATGTTTGGAGCCACTTGTCCTATTTTAATTGTTAGTCAATAATAACTTACACAAACCAATATTAAGAAATAATAAAAAGAGAATGAATAAATAAATAAATAATATAAATAAGAAACGGTTTGTTATCAGATTGGATAGGCAGGATTTGGTCTCCACTTTTGGACATTCATTCCTTCATTAATTTTTCAAAATGTATTTATTTATACATACATCCAAAAAAACATGAAACACTGTGAAAATTGTTCAGGAATGGTTTGAGGGACGTGACGAGGACGTGACGAGGAGTTCAAGGAGTCGACTTGGCCTCCAAATTCCACAGATCTCAATCTGACTGTGGGATGTGCTGGACAAACTAGTCCAGGGAGGCTCCACTTTTGCAACTTACAGGACTTAAAAATCTGCTGCTAAAACAAAATCCCACTTGTGATTTTAATGTTATGTGCATTTAGCAAAATACATTTTATGAATATTTAATTATTTTTTGTAATTCAGATCACACTGACAAAGCTTGCTGTGGGAAAAACACGTCATGAGGTTCTGTAATTAATCATTGACATCATTGTTCACCTTGTCTGCTCCACATCTTCAATGGTTTCTGGCAGGCGCACGTTGTGGGTCTCAGGGAGGAGCAGCGCGAGGAGGCCCGCTGAGATGGCCACAGAACAGAACAGGACCTGTGGCAGAGGAACCCACGTCT
This sequence comes from Hydrocynus forskahlii, assembly GCA_037974365.1. Lineage (NCBI taxonomy): Eukaryota > Metazoa > Chordata > Actinopteri > Characiformes > Alestidae > Hydrocynus > Hydrocynus forskahlii. Next base: position 1,937 of record JBBPCX010003410.1, read on the forward strand.
CTTCCAGGAGACTCACCAGCGGAGCCACAGACACGCCGATACGGGCCACGAAGGAGCAGAAGCCCAACCCGTTCTGCCTGACATCACATCACACACAGTTTTGACACCCCAGGGCAAATGATATTTGTTTTGTTGACTTTCTAGGTGAAATCTCTACAGATTACATTTGGCCGTTTCCCTCGTCTTAATACATATTTTTTACATATTGGAACATGATGAGCACATCATTGCCATATGACTAATAATATATTAATTTTATATTAAATAATATTATAAAATAGCATATTTCTACTTTTACAATGTTATTACTCTTGCACCCTTACATACCGCCCCGTTCTCTCAGGTCTGCAGACCAGAGGCTTTTACCTGTACCAAAATCACGTTACAAACTCAGAGGTGATGGGGCTTTTGCAGTCGCAGCTCCACGACTATGGAATGGCTTGCCAAGCCATGTTAGACAGGCCCCTTCATTCTCGTTTAAAAACACACTTATACTCTCTGGCTTTCGACCCAGTGTGAGGTGGTGGCTTATGTGGTTTTTGTACTTGTCTAATTCTGTTTGTATATATTTTTATATTATATTATCTTATAGATTTTACAGATTTTTAATATTATTTTATTTTATTACTTACGTATTTATATTTGTTTCTTTTATGCATTCGCCTGTGTGTTGTCGTTGTTTTAAAAATGCTTTATAAATAAAATTGGTATGGTATGGTATTGTATTACATAAACTTTATATATGATGACACAGTACTGTGCAAAATCTTGACCCTCATTTCTTTTTATTTGGCTTTGAATTTTTGCAAAAGTACTATTTGACGTTTGTCAAACTGTTTTATCTTTGGTATACTGAGTAGAATAAATGAAAGGAGTTCCAGTCACTCAGATTTCAGCACCACCAGTATACTGATCACCGCCTGATCATCTGGAATCATCTACTCCTGTTTCTTCACTGGTTTAGAACTGAAGTTAGATGTTCTTTGTTCTCACTGTGTGTCTTAACAAAGAAAAAACAAAACATTCCTCTGAAACTGGTGTGGTTCAGGGACTGGACTGGAAATGAGAGACTTTGAAAGTCCTTCAGGAAGCCTGGAGAACTGTTCCTCAAGAGCACATTAAAATACAAGAAAGTCAGAATCTTTGGAAGCAAAAGTATTGTAAATTACATCAACACAAACATTACCCAACATACTGAGACTACTGGAAATCAATCAATTTCATAATTAATGTACGCATTTCATAAATCTAACAGAATATGGTCTTACATTCTGTCTATGTTATGTTTGTTTAGGATCACACACATCTCACAAAACTGCTGAGGACACATGACTTAGCAGCGTGACTTATTTCCTCACACTGTACAGGCCAATAATTACTAAAAAGCAGTTAAAGTAAACAAAACAGATTGAAATGTGGGATTTTCCAGCACTGTTTACCTACATCCGGCTAATCATTGCCATCCTACCGCAGAGTGTTACAGAGCACTCACCGGAGAACCGTGGGGTAGAGCTCGGTGGTGTAAAGGAACACAGATGTGAAGGAGGCCTCCGAGAAGCCCTTCCCCATCACCGCCACGACAGTGCGAGCAATCCAGTTCTCTACACAGAGAGACGTGGGAAAGTGGAAGGAAATCGGATTTTCAACTACTAAAAGGGACCTTTTCATAGTCTTGAGGACCTTTTAAAAGCTAAATAGGCCATTATTCCACCACTGCAATGCCATTTATGTCCCATATGTATCACCCCAGCCCACTGTGACGATACTTTATCCTTACAGTACTTCATAACCTGTTTTTTCATTCATTACAGGTTACTAAAAATCTACATTTTAGTGTCTGTCAGCATTCACTCAACCCTGTTACCTGAATACACTCATCCCTGATGAAATATCTGGACTATGTCCACCTGTCGATATTGAAAAATACATAAGTGACGTCCAATGTAAGAGCTTTTTCTCCCAGTCATTTTGGGGCATTTCTGTTGGTTCACCATGAAAGTTGCACAAAATGTACTAAGAGGCTGCTTCCACATGATGTAATAAAAAGATCATATATGAGCCTCATGATCAACTGGAGTTACTGAGTCAATTTTATTTTCAGTCATATGGTGAGATTGATGAAAAACTTTGAACAGAGTACCATTATCAAACTTTTAAACTGAATATAAATTACTCGCATTAGAACTTCTTTGAAGTAGATCATTAGAATGTGCTTCACGCCCTCATTAGTGAGGAGACTAGTGAAATACATCCTGGTGGATTTGCTATTAAACCTTAAACCTCTTACTTTCAGTTATCAGGTAAGCCCTTACTCGCCAAAAAATCTTGTAAAAATCTGATGTTATTTCTGGTTTAAATGCATGTTCACCCATTCTCTAGGGTAGGTTTCTAGAGAGTGCCCTAAAGGGAAAAGAAAACCGTATCGCTCTGAGACGTTGCAGAGCTCCTCGAGTCCCAAGAAGGCACGCTCCGCTGGCAAGTTGACGACTCTGACGAACGTGCATCGTTCTAACTTGATGTGTGTGCTTCCCTCTCGCATCTCTCCCTCGCCCTCTGTTACATAACAGGCGTGGACGCAGAGGTTCCTGAGTGGGCAGTAGCGATTCGTCCAGAGTTGAAGGTCTCGTGGACGCTCTGATTGTGAAAGAGACTTTTTCGTTTATTCGGGGAGGAGGTCCCCCGAGAAGGTTTTGAGTTCCCAGCATTCTATGTTTTCAGTTTGAAGTCGTGAGCCAGCTTGGGTACGAGCCCGTGAGAAAACCTTATTAAAGAAAACCCCTCTCAAACTAACACCGTGCGGTCTGCTGCTGTGTCTGTTCCCTCAGAAACCATGACATTATTAAATTAAACAAGGGAAAAAACACATCAATCAGCTGCTCACCTTTAGGGATGAGGATGGTGATGGCGATGCAGACGCCCGTCATGATCAGCGTGCCCACCTGGCTGTACCTGCGGCCCAACTTGCGCAGACTCACGTAGACCAGCAGCTTGGAGGGCAACTCTATAGCCCCGTAGATGAACTGAGTGAGGTAGAGGTTTAGACCGAACCCTGCGACATTCAGACTGATCCCGTAGTAAGTGAATGCAACGCCAAACCTGCAGAGAGTGGCATAGACTTAGGGCTTCAACTTAAATACGGTTCTAAATCATATGAGCAACAGTCAGTACATAAAGTATTAATATTTCATTTTGGAATTAAAAGCTTCACTAGAAAAGAAATCAAGCATGTTTTTCTTTATTAGGACGTTCTTCACGTACCAGGTGATGCCAGTGAGCACAGCCAGCCTCTTCAGCACAGGAGTTCTCACTAAATCCAGATACGTGTACTTTCTGTTTTCTTCGGCCACAATAACACTGGAGAGGGTCTGGAAGGTCAAATGTCAAATGTCAGCGGTCAACGATGAGTACTATACATTTCTGCATTTTATTTTTCTCTCTTCATGACTTAAAATAGTTATTGTGCCTTTAGGACAAATATATGTAAATGACCAGTGTTATAAATAGCTGCATCACAAAACGTCAGATTATTTAAAATTTATCCATCTCAGCTTCTTACTTAAATTGGCATTAGTCTCTTAATATTAGCCAAAACTGCGAATGCAATAGCTTGAACAATTAGATTTCAAAAGAAAAAAAAAAATAGAACTAAGTGTGTAGGTCTTTATGCTACAGTTTATACACCTCCAGTCATGTTTTATTCATTTCCATGTGAAAATAAGTAAACCCTTACAGAGAACATACTGGCATTTTTGCCATTTTCATACATTATTAAAGGACTTTAAATAAATGAATTAATGTATTAATAAATAAATAAATAAATAAATGCATACATGCATATATTTAAAAAAACAATATGTGCCACATTTTGTGCACAGGCCACATTTAATCTTTTATTTGTTTTCCCAACCTGTAAATATAGCCTTAAATGAATGGCAAAAAACAACTGACATTTGGACAGAAGTTGCATAAACTCAGCAAAATGTGAAAGTATATGTGTAGCAGCCAGTTTACCTGGGGGTTGATGTCTTTCAGAGTTTTCTCCCTGTGATTGACTGATGCACACTTCACGAGACAGTCATAGGCCTCCTCATGTCTACCACTGGCTATCAGCCATCGTGCTGACTCTGGAATCCACCTAATAAGAGATGAGGAGTTCATACACCAGTCCAATATACAGTGTGTTACAGTGTACCAGTCAAATATACAGTGTGTTACAGTGTACCAGGACAAAATACAGTGTGTTACAGTGTACCAGTCCAATATACAGTGTGTTACAGTGTACCAGGACAAAATACAGTGTGTTACAGTGTACCAGGCCAATATACAGTGTGTTACAGTGTACCAGGACAAAATACAGTGTGTTACAGTGTACCAGTCCAATATACAGTGTGGTAATGGTGTACCAGGCTAAATTACAGCACATTAACAGTGTACCAGGCCATCATACAGTGTGTTGACAGTGTGTCAGACCAATATACAGAATGCTAACAGTGTACAAGGCCACAATACCTTACCTCCAACAGATCATAGCCAGTGCCAGAGGAGATGTCACTGTGACAACCAAGAACCTCCAGTCATTGACCAGATAAGCGATGCCTGGCAGAATCATGGTGGAGATGGACCAGTCGAGACTTATCATCACTCCTGCAATCGTCCTGTGTTTAATGTCTGACCACTCCACACCTGCAGCCAGACATTACAAACTCAAGAACTGCAGAAACAGCCTCACACAGCTTTAGAGTGCAGTTCAGCCACAGGATGAAAACCTGTGTTGCTTTGTAATGAATTTATTGGGACAGCACTAAATACAGTCCAGGTCAGATAGGTGGGTCTATCAGGTCAAAAAAGTAACTTGAGATTGATTTTGGTATATGTTTTGGATCATTGTCGTCTTCTAATATCCAGCCTATTTTCGTCTTCGGTTTCTTCACTGACTGTGGGACACTGTCTTCCAGAATTTGTTGATATTTAGCAGAATCCTTATCTAAATCACCGCAGCATCTCCTGTGCCACTGACTGCCATAAGCCCTCAAAACAATATTAGATCCACCCTCATGTTTAATAGTTGGCTAGGTGAGAGCACCACTCACAGAGGACGATGGAGATGATACTAATGCCGTTGATTGATATTCCTGTGAAGAACCTCATAATGGCAAACAAGACAAAGGAGGTAGAGAAGGCACTGGCGATGGCAAAGATGGCGGTCGTAAGGTAGGACACCAGCAGCATGCGCTTCCTGCCAAATCTAAAAATTGACAAAGCAGTGAAGAGAGTGGAGTTGACGTTGAAGTTCACAAAGATCAAATGAAGTTCAGAATCTGAACTACAGTATCTACTGGCCACAGGCTGAGATTTGAACACTTCACCAGATAGTCTTCTAAAACATATTCATACACTAAGGACCTCACCTGTCACTCAGACTTCCAAATATGGCCGCTCCAACCATCACGCCAATGAAGAAAATGGTGGCCGTGCCTTTATTCATGTTCTTCCTGTCACAAACCAAATTCCACTGAGAGAGAAGGGAATATGTTTTTGATTAGGAAGAAGGTCCTGGAGTTGGCATTTCTTCAGAATTGTGCATCAAAATGGAAACAGAGGGTAAAATTCACTGAGTTGGTGGAGATGAGAATGCACACCAGCCATATAAGTAAAGTGGCCCCATTTCATAAAATGTCAAATACTTTCTCTGTATTTAACCCATTCACGAAGTGAAGCAGGGGGCTGCCACCAATGGGGGGCACCCGGGGAGTAGTGTGTAGGGACGGTACCTTGCTTAAAGGTATGATTTCAGGGGCAACGCCCTAACCACCAGGCCACCAGCTGGTCAGGTGCTGGTCCTATGGTCCTTTTCCCCTTATGGATCAGGTACAGGAGTCTGATCATTTGCCCAATAACAGTAATTCTACACCTGCAAAGTATACCTGAATGGCAAGTGTAGTGTCACACTTTACTTACACAACTGGGCCCTCAAATGTTAGAGGGACCCCTTCTGGACACAAGTGGTTGGTTCAACAAACAAATAAAATTCTTTGATTTGTTTTGACTCAGGAGCAATGTTGCAAAACCTTATCTACCTAATGAGCACTCTTGAAAGCAAGTCCTTAATAATCATGTTCTAGTGGCACCCAAAATAGAAAGAAAATTGAAAAAAGTTGGCTGGACAATAGGTCAGAAGAAGCTACACTTGTGGCACAACTTGCTTCTGTTTGGCCTGAGACTTAGCAGACTAGACTCTAGACAAGGTGGAAATCAAAGCTAATGTTTCCAGTCCTCATTATGACCTGGCCAATGGCCAGAAATGTCAACTGACCAACATGGAGGACATAATCAAGACTTGCAGAACGAAAACTGGGACAGTTCTGACTGTGATAAGAAGTTCTACAAGCTAAATATAAATAAAATGTAATGTAAATACAAAGTCCTTGGTTTGGGGCTTACAGACATAGACACCCCTGTGCCAGTAACCCTGAGAGGTGTACTTAATAATCTGCAAATTCAATGGAAAGGGACACAGTCCAAAGAGTCTGGATTGGAGAATAATGGCAGGTGGAGAGAAATCTTTCACACAAATTACCTCAGAAGCCAAGGTTGATTTAAATGTGCTGTTATCGTACTCCCATCCATTCCTGCAGTGGACCACAGGAAGTTCTGTAGTGTTGGAAGCGTTCCTCAGCAGGTGGAACTGAGCTTCTGAGAACATGTGACAGGAAGCAAAGGTCCCGTCCTCACGTTGTGGGATACTGACAGTCAGTCTCTGCTGATCAGTCAGGTTCTCGAAAAGCCCCTCAGTGTCCAGAGAGCTGAAGTCGCAGTGGTGTGACGGGACGGCGGCGATAAAGTTATTCAGCAGAAAGTGAAAAGGTAGAGTGACTCTCGGAATCACCAGCATGAGGATGAGCATGATTTGGAAGCGCCCAAAACCCCCAACCTCCGCCAGCAAATTCTCAAACTTCATCCCTATATGAGCTTCTGTCCCCTGAGATATATTTAGATTTTCCAAAATGAAAATATATCAAATCATAAGGTGTAAGGAGAGATAAAGACGAGAGACGTTTCAGCTGAAAAAACAGTTATGAATGTGGTGCAGGAAGGACGTTTTTGAGGGTGCTGTGGACTCTAATCACTTGCTTGTCACTCATTCATGCACTTTTCTAATGTTCATTAACATCGCATGCTCATGCACAAACCAGAGGATGGATGGTTATGGGTGCATTCCCTACATTTATGCATTTCAAACTTAGGTTTTAAATTAGAAGCCAGGTTTTCCTGAAGTGCTTGGAAGCCCATTAAAGAAAAAGATATATACATACAATCTATCCTGTATCAGATAATGAGGCAAACTGAAACTGTAGTGTTTCATCTGCAGGAAAGCAGGGAGCCCACCAAAACAGAGACGTCATCCTCTGCAGTCCCCAGACAAAATAAAACTGGTGGAAATAGGGAGATATACTGTCTGGATGCACCAACCCAAAAGCTGATGTAACAAGTTGAAACAGATGCAAATATGTGTTCTTTTGTGCCTTTGTCAGTTAATCTTTTGTGGAAAGCTCCTCAGTGACCCAGCAAAGAGAGGAGAGAACAGAATTATTTAACTCAAGTGTCAAGGGGCGCGGAACAGAAACACTGAAATAGCTTACAGAGTAAACAGACAAGACAGAAGAGAACATATGACCTGAAGAGGAAATGGTAGAACCAGATAGATCAAGATAGAATCAGAATAGAACAAGGTTACAATTAAATACAATCAGAATAGAAGAAGATAGAACAAAAAGAGAAGAAGATAGAACCAGAACAGGAGCTAGAACCAGACAAGAACATGATAGAACTAGAAGAGAACTAGTGCCAGATTAGAAGAAGATGATACCAGAACATTCTGGAATAACAGCATATTGAATACATATTTTATAAAAGTAAATATTTTATATTCAGTCATAGAATCTTGCTGTAATTGTTAATAATGAGGCCAAAATGGATCAATACACATTACACTTTCTGCCTTGAGGGGCAAAAGCACAATGTCTGTGGTGGCAGAAATAAGTAAACAATAATGTTCCATTAACTTTCACAGTTACAAAGATGTATCTCCTTCTTTCATAGAAGAAGCACTTTAGAGACACATTTGTGAAGATGGTGAGGATTATATATATAAACTCCAAATCAATACTCCACTTTTGGTCAACTGTTAGGTCCGGGGCCTATTACTGAGCACGGCCGCTAGAGGGCGCCAAGGGGTTAGTTTTGTGTTTCAGTCCTGATCACGCCGGAACTACGTCAAGTCATGATAGGTGTCAGCTGCCGGTGTGATCAGGAGCAATTGGGTTTATGCTGGGATTGGGTGTTAGTGTTGGGGTTGATGTATATACCTTAGTTTGAGGTAGACCTCAGGGTCGGTGCACCGTTACCCAGGCTTTTGTGTTCGGTTTATGTCTTTTGTTTTGTAAGAAAAACTTTAATCTGGTTTCAGGCCCTCGAGCCTATTTCTGTTCTCATTTAATAAAAGAAACCTAAGCATGGATGCTTGTGCATTTGCCTGTTGTTTTGACCAAGAGAAAGAGTGGAGACATGACATCAACACAGTCATAATTAAATAATAGGATTTTTTTTGACTACGGAAGACTCTGATTAGGCTCAGTTCCACCACTGGACCAAATTGAGAGAGATGGGAGCTAAATTAAGACTTCACTCCAACCCCTGGGGTTAAAGTTAGACAATGGGTATATATATATATATATATACTGTATATGCACCATAATAACAACTAACCCTTTTTCCCTATTCTGTTCATTTAACATTAATTGTGCATTAAAATATAAATAAAATATAAACAAATGTGCAAAATGTGCAATGTATTTCCTGGAGGACACTTAGGAAATCAACAAAACATGCCATTTAACCAGCAGTGGCAGTGCTCAAACTTTTTAATGCGACTGTATGAACAGCAGTAGAAATTTTACTGTTCCATTAACTCCAGCCTCATAAAGTGGAAAACAACAACATAACAGTTAGAAATGTCAGTTTTTATCAAGATTCCTATTAGAGAGATGAACTTGGTATGTATGCTTTTGAGTGTGTGTGTGTGTGTGTGAGTGTGTGTGTGTGTGTGTGTGTTTGCGTGTGTGTGTGTGTGTTAGGGTGCTTTATCTGCAGGCACTGCTGTTTTCAGAGGGATTTCGCTCTGCTCCTGTGTGGTGATGCAGACAGACGTCTTTCTGAAGAGAAGAGAAGATTTAAATTGCAGTCAATATTATGTGTGTGTGTATATATATATATATATATATATATATATATATATATATGTACATGTATATATATATATATACACATATATGTATATATACAGTAAAACTCCCGACATTTAATAATGAAAAACGGCAAATTTGTGATGTGATAAAAAAAATGCCTAAAAATGCCTAATTTTATAATGTAAACCCTAAATATTCCCCAAAATATGCTCTCAAAACACCTTTAATCTCATTTTAAACTCAGTTTAATACATTACCCTTAAAGAAAATGTAAAGGTAAACCCATATTCGAACTGTACAGTTTACACTGAACTCCTGCAGTGCTAGAATGTAAATACTGATGTTACCCCTGTATAGACTGTAATTCATGCGCTGTCGTTTTCTTTGGTATAAACAGATACATACAGTAATAAATTAAATTAATTTTCAGTAAAAATACAGGGCTTTAAGAAGAACAAAACAAAAAACACGAGAACACTCGAGACGCTCCATGGGGGAAATTCTGGACAGCAGTGTCATAGGGCAGCAGCCAATCAGCAGCAAGGAGAAATGAATAACGTTCTCGGATTGGCTACTTTCAAACCTCCTGCCTCAGAGTACAGCAGTAGTTCACCATCCCAAGACGCACTTTCTTTGTGTTTCTCTCCACAGTACCAAAAAATGTATAGTTATATTTTCTATGGAAATGTAGCTGAATTTACATTAATATTTATGTTACAAAATTAGTAAATTATATTTTCTTAATAATTTAGCATTAAAATACATGAAAAACGATTTACTGCCACGAACAAAGCAAAAAAAAAAATGCGGAGGATATCTGCAGGATATCTGCAGAATCTACGAATGACTCCCTGTATATAAGGGCTGGGCAAGTTAACGCGTTGTTATCCCATTGACGCATTATTTACTTAACACTGACAATTTATTTATTATAATGTTAACGCAGCTTTTTAAAAATCCTTTTATTTTGAAAGTTCATTCCTTTTTTGTGATCGTGGGTGCACGCAGCATGCAGCTCTACATCTCGGCTGGTTTTCACGGAGGTCAGGCGTCCCAATACTTTTGTTCATATTATATGGACAAAAGTATTGGGATGCCCAACCATTACACCAACACGGACGTTATTGTTACTGCATTCAGTGAAAGGTGAAAGTGACCATTCTGTCATACGTGAACACACCACAGCACACAGTATGAACGGCATGGTTTGTTACCCCATTTAACCCATCCACCAAGTGCAGCAGTGGGCAGCCAGGAACTCAGCACCCGAGGAGCAGTGCGTGGGGACGGTACCTTGCTCAGGGTACCTCAGAGGTGTTTAGCAGTCCTGGGAAGCGAACACACAACTTCCTGATCGCAGGGCAAACATCCTAACCACTAAGTTACCAGCTGCCCCATAGATACATAGACTTTCATCTGGAGTTGGTTCTCCTTTGCAGCTGCTATAATGGTTCCACCCCCCATGCTCTGGACTCTGAGGGTCACTTGTTTTTCAAACTAGATAAAACATGAATGCCCTGCAATGGCAGATAGCTTTGGTTTTATATTTGATTTGATTACATTACTGTTTATGTTGAGATTTACAGAAATATTTGAACTGCAGCTGTGTAACTGTGTTAAAAGGGAACATTGCTGTTAAAAAGCTCCTTATTTGTTTAAAATATTTGCAAACCAAATGTTATTGCACTTTTTACATATAGCAGTACGTTCACTAGACGTTCACTAAAGGCTGCCCTGCCCTGACTGAACTTTTATTTTGCCTTGTTGTAATACAACGGTTTCTGATTTGGTTTAATTGTTTTCAGCTGTCTGGTGCTTTGGTTTAAGTTATGTTCTGTTCCCACTGGTTCCTGGTTTAGTCAAATGTGTATTTAGGTTTACCCTGGTTCGTAACCCAGGGTCGGTCCACCGTGATCTGTAAGAGTTAAGCCCGTCTTATGTAAGAGTATGCACCATCTAGTGTCCTGCGTTTTGGTTTATGTTTTTGGCCCTCGTGCTTTCTTTGTGTTAAAGTCACTGAAATCCGCACGTATGCCTCCTTCTCTCCCTGGGCAGGGGCAACATGACACTTTTGAATTATTTAATTTTGTGTAAAATGTGATTAATCACAATTATATATATTCTGAATAAGTCTTGAGCCACCCCTCATTTCTTTACAGTTTTGCTTTGAATCACTTTATTGTTGCAAAAATACTATTTTCTGTCAGTGAAACTCTTATCTTTTGCATATTGAGTAGATTAAATCATTGTATTGGGAACAAATAATCTGGAATCATCTGCTCCTGGTTCTTCACTGGTTCAGGACTTCAGTTAGATGCTCTTTGTTCTGCCTGAATGATTCATACGTAGGTCACTGTGTGTCTTAACAAACAAAAACATTCCTCTGAAACTGGTCAGGTTCAGGGACTGGACTGGAAAAGAGTCTTTGAAAGTCCTTCAGGAAGCCTGGAGAACAGTTCTCAAGACCACATTAAAAATACAAGAAGGGGTGGCTCTTTGGAAGCAAAATATGATAAAATGAGGGGTGTGTATATACATGTGTGTGTGTGTGTGTGTATATATATATAAATATATAAATAAATATATAAAATATATTTGTTTGGTTTCTGCGGTTTATTTTGTTAGTTTTTACCTGGTCTGCTCTATGTCCTCTATGGTCTCAGGCAGGCGGGTGTTGTTGGTTTCCCGAAGAAGGCAGGCCACCAGGCTGGAGGAAACAGCTATGGTGCCGAAGACCACCTGAGGGAGGAGGGGCCACACGTCCTCCAGTAACATGATGAGAGGAGCGATGGATGCACCGAGTCGAGCCACAAAGCTGTTGTAGCCTATCCCGTTCTGCCTGCTCCGGCCAGGGGAGAGAGAATAAAGATCAGAGTTAATACATCAAAACCATGTTCTCCTCGGGTTCTAACTGTTCAAGCTAGAAGAAAAAGATAGGAAACAACAAAACAGAGTCAAAGAATTTCCAATTCATTCTCCATACTGTGTGCTGAAATGCGTCTGTGCATTTTATGTAAAAATGTGTCTGACTGTAATAAAACTACAGTAATGCACAAACAGTATTAAGCATTGTTAAGCTGTTTACAGTATTAAGGTGTTGTGGCTACTATATCTGACCGTAAGACTGTGGGGAAGAGTTCCGTGGTGTACAGGAACACAGTCGTGAAGGACGCTTCAGATAGTCCTTTGCCCAACACTGCTACGATGGTGCGGAACGTCCAGTAATCTACACACAGAAACACAAACAGTTGTCCAGGGAACATTTTGTGACTGCAGCTAAAGGCTGCTAACTCAGCCCAAATGTCCATCAATGGTTTATTTCATCAATTTTATTCATAGGTTAATCTTTAACATATTTTAAACCACAGATGTGCAGGTTTTATATTTAAAACCTGTTTAGCTGAGCAGTATATGCTCTTAAAAGCTAATATTAGAATATGTACTAATAATGATAGTAAATACTGATTTTATGTTTGTATGTGTTTGCTTTATCATTCCATACAAGCAAAACAAATCTGGATATTATTTACTGCTTTCTTGTTTGTTAGCTTTAATTATAATGTGAACTTGTGTACTGGCTGGCAGACATTTTCTTACTTCTCAGATAAATTAATTTAAAGGCATTTGAACAGACGTCTAAGACTTTTGCACAGTACTGTATGAAGGTCACCTTTAGGCACGACGATGTTGATGATGATGCAGATTCCTGTGAGTAAGAGTGTACCCACTTGGTTGGGTCTTCGGCCGAACTTCTTCAGGCTGATGTACACGATGATCTTGGCGGGCAGCTCTATGGCAGCGTAGATGAAGTAGGTCAGGTAGAGGTTCAGACCAAAGCCTGTTATGTTCAAACTGATGCCATAGTATGTGGAGGCAACACCGTACCTTCAGGAGAAGAAGAAAACCTTTATAGAGCCATTCTAAACAATCCCTATCGAAAAAAGTTAAAGAGTATGCGGAGGAACCACTGAGACCAAGACTCAGAAGGAGAAACTCTATGAGATGATGAATAAGTAACACTGCTGCCCCATTTTCCACTGCACTGGCGCTGGGGCAGAACCAACCGGCATTTCCACTGGTAGCAGCACTGCAATCACATCACAAACCACGCCCACTACCCAAACACACCCAGCACACAAACCACACCCACCATACAAACCACCCCTTCTACACAAATGATGCATACTATACAAACCACACCTACTGCACAAACCCTGCCTACAACACAAAACCATGCCTACTACAAAAACCACACCCACCACACAAACCATAAACACTACATAAACCACACACACTACGCCAACACATCCACCACACAAACCATACCTACTACACAAACCACGTCCACCACACAAACCACACCCACCACACACCACGCCCACTACACAAACAACACCTACTACACAAACCATGCCCACTTTACAAACCACACCCACTTTATATACCACAACTACTACAAAAATAACACCTACTGCACAAACCACAACTACTAAACAAACCATGACCACTGCACAAGCCACACCCACCACACACCATGCCCACTGCACAAACCACAACTACTACACAGACCATGCCCACTACACACACCATGTCCACTACACACACCATGTCCACTACACACACCATGTCCACTACACAAACCATGTCCACTGCACAAACCATGTCCACTACACACTCCATGTCCACTACACACTCCATGCCCACTACACACACCATGTCCACTACACACACCATGTCCACTACACAAACCATGTCCACTGCACAAACCATGTCCACTACACACTCCATGTCCACTACACACTCCATGTCCACTACACAGACCAGGTCCACTACACACTCCATGCCCACTACACACACCATGTCCACTACACACACCATGTCCACTACACACTCCATGTCCACTACACACACCATGTCCACTACACACACCATGTCCACTACACACACCATGTCCACTACACAAACCACAACTACTACACAAACCAGGCCTACTATACAAACTACAATTACTACACAAAGAGAAACTTGGAGTATTAAGATATAAGTAGAACAGGTTTACAGGTTAGACAGAGGCGCTAGGGTCACTCACCACACTATTCCAGTGAAGAAGGTCAGTCTTCTTAAGTGTGGAGTTTTGATTAAGTCGAAGTATGTATAACTGTGACCCTGATTATCTACTGCTGCAACAGTCGACAGAGTCTAAGGGAAGTACCAGGTAGAGAGAGAGAGAGAGAGAGAGAGAGAGACAGTATTATAGAACACCTTAGATCACTCCATCTGTCATATATACAGTTCTGTGCAAAAGTCTTAGCCCCATATGCAAATTTTATGAAGCCATTTTTCTCAGCGTGTGATGAAATGTGTTTCTACTAGCAAAGTTAACATTAGAATAAATAATGCCAAAAAAACAAGAAAGTATCAGGATTTATTTTGTTTGTAAAAGTAGTTGATATTGTGTGAGCTGGTGAGGAGAACACAGGTTTGGTTCCAGATTCCTCCTCAGTTCCTCCAGCCGTTGTTAGGATTTGTGAAACTCCATCAGCAGCTCCTGATTTAATTTAATGAAGGACTGATTGAGTCAAACCAGGTTTCTGATGGAAACTACAGTAATACTGGACTTCCACAAGAAACACACTGATATACTGAACATAAAATCACTATTTACTATATAAAGTTATTTTAGCATATTTAGTGTTATTAATGTGGAAAACAAAATACTCACTGCTCATCTAAACAGTTTAAAACATTTTTTGTAGGTGTCTAAGACTTTTGCACAGTACTGCAGAAAGTAAGAGAAAACAGAAGCAGTTCAGATGGACCGTCACACACCTCTGGGTTGATTTTGGAGGTGAAATCTTTTATTCCATTAATGCTGGCACACTTCTTCAGGTATGAATACGCTCTGTCTGTCTGCCCACTGGCGGTCAGCCACCGTGCTGACTCAGGAACCCACCTGGACGAGTGAAGTAAGAAATTTAGGATCTGGGCCTGGCTTACCAACACAGCTGCAGCATAACAGCACATATGCTGTAAAATGGAGCGCTTTTGTTAGTGATGCCCCTGCTGAACACATTATACGCTCCAACTATCTTCTATATGAATGCAGTTTTAGACTGTAGCCACAAAACCTTCTGTACTATTCATCATCACCCAGTTTCTGGCCACAGTCCCAATGCTGACCAGATATTACTGGGGTGGCCTATCACTCACAGCCCAGCATTAACACTGATATGGAGTTTTTCCCGGTGCTGTATGGGTGTTTGTGGGGCTGAGAATGGTTCACCACCCAAAAATATGTAGCTAAGAGCAGCTCTGTGGTCATAAACATATTGTTGATGAAAACTGTGTATCAACAGATGGTCTGTAACTGTGCACAAGTAAGATAGGGGTTTCTAATGAATTGGCTGCTGCGTGAATCCATGTATTTAAAGTAAAGTCAAGTTTATTTATCAGAATTTTCTTGGTTCGGTTCCAGATTCCTCCTTAGTTCCTCCAGCTGTTGTTTGTCTTTGTGAAACTCCATCAGCAGCTCCTGATTTAATTTAATGAAGGACTGATTAAGTCAAACCAGGTTTCTGATGGAAACTACAGTAATACAAAGTCTAAATATATTCAATAAAAACTCAATATGAAATACACTATGCTATGAACACAAATTTAGGGTAATAATGCTATACATTAATAAGATAACATAATGCTACAGATAACATAATGCTAAGTGAATTGTGGTTAGTAGTGTGTTACTCCACATAACAGAGACCAGTAGCAGATCGGTCATGTTGATAAAAGCTGTGATATTTCACATGGTAAAATTATTACACATAATAATAATAAGATATTGCACCTAATGAAATTATTTAGAGCCTAATAAGAAAACTGAACATGATCTTGCACATGATGAGACTATTGCACATCATAATAAGATAATAATGTTTAATGATAATTATTCTAACCCAATTAAGAAATTGCACAACAAAATAGCATCAGATTATTGTGTGATGGGTGTGTGACAGGGGAGGAGTTAAAGAGTCTGGTGGGTGGATGATGGGGGAGGAGTTATAGAGTCTGATGGGTGAGTGTGTGAAAGAGGGAGGAGTTATAGAGTCTGATAGGTGGGTGTGTGACAGGGGGAGGAGTTAGAGAGTCTGATGGGTGTGTGTGTGATGGGGAGGAGTTGTAGAGTCTGATGGGTGTGTGTGTGATGGGGAGGAGTTATAGAGTCTGATGGGTGGGTGGGTGACAGGGGGAGGAGTT
>JBBPCX010003421.1:0-18434 GCA_037974365.1 Hydrocynus forskahlii
TATATATGTGTGTGTGTAAAGTGTAAAAAAAAAGTTGCAATTAACCACTTGTCACATGTGAACACACTGCAGCACACAGTGTGAACAGTGTGAAATTCTTCCTCTGTATTTAACCCATTCACCAAGTGAAGCAGTGGGCAGGAACACAGCGCCCGGGGAGCAGTGTGTGGGGACGGTACCTAACAGTCCTGGGAACCCACGACTCTTTGATTGCAGGAAGAAACTCCCCAACCATTAGGCCTCCAGCTGCCCCTAAATATATACATGTACACACACACACACACACACACATATATATATATATATATATATATATACATGATTTAAAGGCACCTTTTAAGATACTCAAGGACACTTTACATACAAGTAATCCAGAGCATAAAATGAACAATGCAAAAGAAGACAAATAGAAGTAGACAATAAATAAACATATATAAAGACTGAAAATGAGTGTAGTCTAAAGACACGATCAAAGAGACTAAGCAGGTTTTAAGAGGTGTGTTTTAAGACAGGATTTGAAAGTTGGAAGTGAGTCTAAAGGATCTAAACCCCATGGCGGACAAACAAGAAGAGGGCATAGCGAGTAGATTGGAAGAGGAAGATCTGAGAGTGTGTGAGAGTGTGTAGACATGAGAGAGGTCCGAAAGATACGGGCTGCTAGGTTATGAAGATGTGTGTGAAAGTGTAAAGTGACCGTTTGTCACTTGAACACACCACAGCACACCGTGGGAAATTCTTTCTCAGCATTTAACCCGTTCACCAAGTGAAGCAGCGGGAAGACAAGTACACAGTTATGGGGTGCTAGGTTATGAAGAGCTCTGAATGTTAAAAGCAGTTAAAATCAATTTGATATTTAACTGGGAGCCACAGAAGGTTGAAAAGGGCTGGGGTGATGTGTTCAGTGGAAGAGGGTTGGGCAACAACACAGGCAGCAGAATCCTGAACCAACTAAAGCCTATGCAGAAGGAGACTAGCAGTACTATAAAGTATGATGAAAGGAAGAAGACAGTTTATATGACCAAGGCTGAAATATGCTAACCGGGTAATGTTGTTAATGTGTGTTTTAAAAGAAAGTATTTTTAATATTTTTAATATTTAAATTTTATTCTGCAACATCTGTCTATATTCCACTTGCTGTCCTTGGGGAAACCTGACCCCCACCAGAACCCCCCCCCCCCTTTACATTTAGTGTTTTCCCTAACCAGGGCTTGATTTCCCAGCGTCTCAGAACACTATGATTATTAAATGGTAGAGTGAGCATCACACAGAACACTCTCTGTACACTGAAGCTAAACTCTGAGATGGTATTAAGACACTCATTAACAGTCTCATACTGAGCTGAGGTGGGTGTTTTAAAGCAAGCAAAGCAGTAAAATGTGCAAAGCATTTGCACAAGGACCAAGGTTGGGAAACACTGACAAAAACACACACACATTCTAGAAAAGGCCAATTACAGTTTATTGTGTCCAGAGATAAACTGTTATACGTAACAATGAGTGTAAGACTGACTGTTGGAGATCAGTGACATACACACACACACACACACCCACACAAGCACAGCTACCTGCATAAGATGCCTGACTTTCCCATAAAGCACACAAATGCTTCTAAACTCAGACACACCCTTCCAACCAGGTCAGGCCAGTGCCAGTGTGTTATTACTCAGGGAGAACTAATACACACCAGTTTCATCACCGGCCGAGAATGAACGCTCAGTACAAACTGTGTCGCCTGGTTTATGTAGCTCATGATGTTTGGATTTCAGGAGACAGCAGGAGGTTTATGATTCTTTATGATGCCCGTTTCTAATTGAACTTCACTGATAAGTCTGTCCCATTGCTGATTAAAGGAATACTTTGGCTAAAATAGCTGTGAAGCATGTGCAACTTGGTCAAAAGTGCAGGTGTCAAACTGCAAGAGCTGACGTAATTAGTGTGATGGTGGAATCTTCTCAAAATTTGTTGTTAATATTATTAGATTATTTTTATTACTATTATAGCTGGAATTTTGCACCTCTTCTCCTCCTACAGTTTTTGAAATAATAACTCTCTTTCAATGTCAAAATGTCTTGATTAGGAGACAAGTATTAATTGTTTAAAAAAATTTAGTTGGTGACGTCACCATTGGGGCAGCTAAAAAGAGTAAAAAATACAGCTCAACAGTTCTTTCTTATGGAGCTAGAGAGACAGTAGACACATAAACAGATTTCAGGACACTAAAGCTCCAGTCAGTTATACAAAAAGACACGCGTCACTATTTGTTGTGGTTTAACCAAAAAAGAATCAGCCCACAAATGCGGCTATGGGTACTTTTCCCACCTGTTTTTGGGCAAGAGTGGTTTGCTCCACCTGTTTTCAGCCGTCCTTAACCATAAATGGCTTGGTAAGAGAGAGAGTTGACACCCCTCTCAGTGGTTCAGTGGTAAAACACAGTGCTAAATGAAGGGAGTCAGAAGAGGCGATGCTTCAAATCCATGCTGTGAGTAGATTTTTTGTTTTAACACAGACTTTTTTTGTCAGTAAAGTCAATGTTTGGGTGTCTTCAAACACAGTTGCACTTTGCATTTTCTTGCAGCAAATGCAAGAATAAACTAGATGCATTTCTGCGAGAAAATGCGAAGCGCGACTGTAAAATTTCTGCCTGGAAATTTGACAGAAAACAATCGCAGTTTAAATTGCAGTCAGAAATTGTTCCGCCTCAAAGCAAAGTCATGCATCTTACTATCAATTGACATTGTGCTAAATTATTACAGTGGTCTCAGTTCATGTCATGTAATCTCTGATAGACTTTGGTGGGTTCTGACACTGAATGACACAATGTCACCTATAGAAAGTACATCAGAGCAGCTACAAGACTGTTTTATAGGTTTTTTTATAGGTTTGTAAGTAACAGTGTAAGAAACCACATTAGCAGGTCTATTACATGTTTGGAAACAGTTATGTAATGATTTAGGTTACTGTAAATTTCAATTACTTTTTAGCCTTGTAGTGCAAAACTAAAAAGGAAGTCTTTAGGCACCGAACATGTTGACTGATGGGCTAATTCTAGAGCAAGGGTGTAAACGGCGTACGTTTTCATGGAACTTCTCCCTCAGCAGTGTGGAGATCGATGGCCTGAGAGCTCTATGTGCTCGTTTTTTTTTCAGCCTGTTTTCTGAATGAGTCATTTTCCACTCCATTCTTCTACACATTTTTGGATGCTCATGAAAGTACAAGTCTTCATTCATGCAGAGTAGGTTCAGTTTTTGTTGTTTTTTTTTCCATCTGTGGACTGGGACTTGCATCTCTGGGGCTGATTTCAGAGGAAGTGATTCTTGTGCTGCGAAAGTTATTTTAATCAGATTGTGGTGTAACTGTGGTAACAGAAATATGGAAATTATTTCTGCATCTTTCCCACGCATCTTTTTAGATCATTATGACTGTTCATCCTTGGTGCTATTGGGCTGTCGTTTTTTTAATAAGAGCATCTTTGGTGACCATATATATATATTGTGTGTGTGTGTGTGTGTGTGTGTGTGTATTTATAAGCCACTTCAGTGGGTGCACCTACATTGTATCGACACTCATTTCCCATTTCATCAGCAACTCCACTTGTACAGCTCTGCTTCTATATGCATAGGAAAAATATTGTGACAGAGCTTTAAATCATGGTTATTTTGGTATCTCTTCAGATGCTGAGATTTGTGATGAGATCAAGGTTTGCCCTCAGTCAAAAGAGCATTTGTGAAACTGACGAATGGACAAGAAGGCGAAAGTGATTATGTTGATGTCGGGGTTCTGTGTGGGTCACTGGAGTTCCTAAACACCAAACCATGTCTTAATGGACGTGGCGCACTGGGGGACATTCAAGGGCCTTCCCCAAATTGTCCTACAGCTGGAAGCATATGCTTGTGTAAAATTTCTTTGTATGATGTAACATTAACATTTCCCTTCACTGAAGCCCAAACCCAAAAAACAGCCCCAGCCCATTATCCCTCCTTCACCAAACTTTACAGTTGGCATTGTTCATTCATTATATTACATTTGTGGCATTTGACTCCCTTGTCCAGAGCCGCTTACAATCATTAGTTACAGGGACCGTCCCACTGGTGCAACTGAGGGTTAAGTGTCTTGCTTAAGGACACAGTGGTAGAAAGTGGGGGTTTGAACCTGCAACTTTGTTGTCACCAGGTCCCACTAGGCTACTACCACCCATTCCGTTACATTCTCCTCGTATCCACTGAACTCTGATTAACCAGACTGCCAGATAGTGAATCATGAATCAGCACTCCACTGGAGGGCTTTACACCTTTCCAACCAACACTCTGAATTGCGTAAGTCAGAAATGCCTGTGGTTCCTGAAATTGTGAGTGTGACCTCATTGCCGAGATTCAGCCGGGCCTTGCTAGCCACCACTTATGATTAGCAGTGTGAGCATTGTTATGGGAAGTATGCTTTGAGTCAAAAAGTGATCCCTGAGTTAATCCACAGTCTAAAGCCACTGGTCAACAAGATAATCCTCCAGTAGAAGTGGCCTTGGACAGGATTGTTAAATGTATAGTATGCTTTGGCTTAGAAGTGCTGATACAATCTCAAACCTATTCAGACAAGCTTATCTTTCCCGCTTCAAAGAAATACTGTAAATAAACCAGCTGTGCTCAAGGACGTTGAGTGTCAAACACTACTGAGTGGCCTGTAGGTTTGATGGATACTGTACAACATGGACGTTTTACAAGGTAATGCTACGTGGCACACAGGAGTCATTAAGCATGGTAATCAGATTTACACAATTCTCCCTCGACCACAAATGGAGGCGATTTAAAGTTCAGCCTCATATTAGCATTATTGACATTATTAACTGGTGGCTACTAGTTTGAACTAATTCTTCAAACAAGACATGTTTTAGCTGTGTTTTTTTTTGTTTTGTTTTATAGCCTTCATTTTGTCTATTCTGTACATGTTTATAGATACCTGTATGTCGTACACCATCAGACACCAGATAAACAAGTCTACTTGAGACTTTTGTATGACTGTATGCGGTTTGTGGACAGTGTGTAATGATTTAGGCATGCAGTTAACATTCCCGCCAAAGGCTAATGCATTAGCCTTGGAGCTCCAGTTTGAGAAGCAAACTTTAGACGAACGTGTCTCAGATGAATGGGCTTTGTTTAGGCTAAAGGGAAGATTGAAGCATGTATTTATATACGGATTTCTCTCTCTCTCTCTTTATCTCTGTCTAGCTATAAATATACATTTATATATATGTGTACATACATTTGTGTGTATATAGACACAAAAAACTGTTCATTTATACATAAACACACACACACATACATTATTTATATACAGTGTTTTTGATGTGAATGTATCCACATCTCCCTTCTTTCTGTAATCTTTTGCAGGTTGTTGTCTGTGACGGTAATCTGTGAACATAAACACTCACTTTTAGGAGTAACACCGCTGAACTGCTCTCTTTGTTAACTTGTCTGGTGAGATTGTTAAAGCTCAATGTGTCTTTTCGTGGTAACAGTGAAGTGAGTGTAGTAATAATCGAGTAAGGCAGGCCGGACAGCCTGCAGTGCTGTAACAGCAGTACTCTAGGAACTTTCTGACGAGCGAGCAGATAGTAATTATGTCTTTTTTCTCTGACAGGTCCATAACTATAACGGCCCTTTAAGAGTGAGGATCTCTCTGGTAACCAAAAACCAGCCCTACAAGCCCCACCCCCACGAGCTGGTGGGGAAAGACTGCAAGCATGGATACTACGAGGCTGACCTACCGGAGAGACGAGTTCACAGGTGCCTGCACGTTTTTGTGTGTGTGTGTGTGTGTGTGTGTGTGTGTGTGTGTGTGTGTGTGTGTATGTGTGTGAAAGGTAACCTTCCTGTCTTTCTGTCTAATGTGGTTGGCAGAGCCTTAAAGTGATTATTCTGCAAATAATGTGGTGGCTGAAGTTTTTTTTTTTTTAACCCTGCTGTTTAAAAATAATAACTTTATATATCCAGTTCCTTGATTAAAGGTAAATAATGAGATTAGTGATTATAGTTTGAATGATAGTGTATACACAGATTAGTTTAAAGCCTAATAAGGGAACTATAAGCAAAAACTAATTCAGTCAATTAATGGAAATTGAAAAGCGAAAACTGCTCTAGCGGGTTTGTAATAATGAAATTTCATGTACGTTAAACTGTGTGTATGGTTGCTCAATTAATCAAAAGTAATTGGTAAATTACTCAAGTACTAAATGAATCATTAGTGACGGCCCTAATTCTAGGCATTAGACTGTGATTAAGCTGCTGACAGGTTTTGGCTGTGCATTTTCCTGTTTATATTAATGTAGATTCTAAAGAAACTTTTATATTCTTTTATATTTTTGGCATATTTATCATGTTTTACATTGAATCAAACAATAAAAATGAGCTGTTCATACAGGATATAAATCAAAAGTGAACAGAACTGTATAATTACATGTAAATAATAAAATAATTGTGTAGCAAAATGACAGTAATGATTCTAGACTGGCTATAAATATAAATAACAAAAACTTTAATTCTGTTTTTCCCTTTATGGATATCATAACACAGCTGTGTTTTATTACTACAGGACACTTAGGAGCACTGATTTAGGCCAGAATGGGCCCAGTGTGTATTTCTGTCTCTTAGTGTCAGGGCCTGTCTGAACTTTCACAAATTGGTCTTGTGAGCGGACGTGTTCTGATTTCAGCCCTTTGTGTTGATGGCTGTTCGTGTGAGCCGCATTGTAAGGTCTCGGGATCTGAGAGGGCTTACTGCCAGAGGTACTTGTACAGGAAGCTCTGTGATTGGACAGGGTGGGACACAGGAGCCCTGAAGGGAATGGGAACAGAGGACAGGAAGCTTATAAAAAAAAAATGCACTTGAAATTAATACATCGTGTACAGGGGTTTACAGCTCTAGCATGTACAGTCAAAACTGTGTCTGTTTAGAAGAGCAGCCTTTCTGTCAAAACACCTCTAAAATGTCTTTTCCTGCTGTATACACGACTTCATTTCCCTTTCTTGCTCTCAGGTTTGTCTGTTTTTAGTAATGCAGAAGTGAGCTAATGAGGACTGTGATTTTCTTTTACCAGGAAAAAAATAGTCAGAAAATTATATTATATTTGGAGAACATTACATTACATTATAATCATTTGGCAGACGCTTTTATCCAAAGGAGAGGAGAGTAAGTCCTAAAGTAATTAGTCATTTTTAATTGATTCCTTTTGAGTGACCCTGTTTTCATTCTTCCTTTAGTTAAATTGCTCTTGTCACATTTCTTCTTGTTACTGGCTGCGTTGTTGTTGCGTAGGTTTTTGGCCTGCTAGATTCCTGACTGTGCCAGAGGGTGGATTGACTACAAAAAGTAGAAGGTTCAGTCATTACTGAATTATTCCTGCTACGTGTTTGTTAGGGTTAAACTTTTATGGGACTGTTTAGTATTTTATTGTAACAAATCTACTGTTTGTAATAAATAATGTATTGAGTTGAATTGATATGTGTGAGGCAGTTTAACATCTCAGATAACAAACCAACACACACACACACAAACACACATTAGTTTTCCTAATATAGCACTCATTTATTTTCCCAATGTTGCTTATTTTGTTGCCTTTCAGTGGTGAATCATCATTATTATTATTGTTATTATTATTATTATTATTATTATCATTATTATCATCATAGTAATAGTAATACCAACAACAATTATTATTGTTAGTAGTAGTAGTAGTAGTCGTCATAGTAGTAGTAATATTATTAGTAGTAGTAGTAGTAGTAGTAGTAATAGTAGTAGTGGTGGCACTGGTTATTACTAGTTGTTTTTGTTATTATTGCTATTATGTTGTTGTAGCTATTATTATTATTATTATTATTATTATTATTATTTGTATTCTTGCTATTATTGTTATTACACATTTTCAGTGCACTAAAGTGTTAAACTGTTCTGAGATGCTGTATGAACTGCAGCATTATTACTTCCAGCTGAAAGGAAATCATGAATATTTTGAATTTTTTAAAAGCTCCATCTGGTGGACTTCTTGGTCCCCTTGCCTTCTCTGTTTCTACACGTCACATGCAGTCACTCAGCCGCTCCGACACACTCCTGCTTACTTTCAGTTTGCTTTTTCTCTGTCATGAATCTGCCTATATATGGCCTTTGCTTGCTCATCTCTCTCCCTCTCTCTCCCCCTCTCTCTTTCTCTCTCTCTCTCTCTCTCTCTATCACAGTTTCCAGAATCTCGGTATTCAGTGCGTGAAGAAGAAGGATGTGGCCGAAGCTGTTTCCTGCCGTCTGCAGACGCAGAACAACCCTTATAATAGTGAGACTCTTGCACGCACAAGCACGCGTGCACACACACACACACAGGCGCACACACACCTCCACCCACTGAGTCATACCCACCTACTCTCTAGACCACAAATGATTCATCATAACAACAGCAACAACAAACAATTGCTACACATCCAAAACAAATAAATAGCAATAGGTAGGTTTTTTTGCTATATTTTTTTTATATGTTTTGTGTAAGCCTTTTTGTGACTACATGTCATTTAAGTTAAAAACTAGGATTAATATGATAAACAAAATGGTTAAAACACACTGTTGAAGTTTGACCGATTTGAATAATACCTTCATCTTTCTGAGAAAGCTTAAGATTCCAGATCGGGACATTAATTGGTTAATTTCTGGTTCAATGACTATTGTTTTGCAGGATATTCAAATACACTTGAGATTTCACTAGTACATGATGCCATTTGATATAATTTGGAATTATGTACTCATAATTATGAATTGTTGAATAATTTGAATATAGAAATTTAATATACACTATATGGACAAAAGGGACTTTTGTGACATTGCAATCAAATCCATAGACTTTAATATGGAGTTGGTCCCCCTTTGCAGCTATAACAGCTTCCACTCTTCTTGGAAGGCTTTCCACAAGAGTTCAGAGTTTCTGTGGGAATTTGTGTCCATTCATTCTGTAGAGCAATTATGAGTTCAGGCACTGATGTTGGATGAGAAGGTCTGGATCACAGTCTCTGTTCCAGTTCATCCCAAAGGTGTTGGATGGGGTTGAGGTCAGGGCTTTGTGCGGCCAGTCAAGCTCTTCCACATCAAGCTCATCCAACCATGTTTTTATGGCCCTTGCTTTGTGCACTGGAGCACAGTCAAGCTGGAATAGAAAAGGTTCTTCCCCAAACTGTAGTCCAAAATGTCTTGGTCTGCTGAAGCATTAAAATTACCCTTCACTTGAAGTAAGGGGCCTAGCCCAAAAAACTTTGTCTTTAGGTCTTGAAGGACTGATTATTTTGCTTCGACCACACAAATCAGTACTCGCGCCCTGATCAACAGATTGACAAGCTGTATGCTCATGCAATTACACCTGATATTAATGAGCATTTTAGCGTTGAAACCAAAATTACAAAAGGCCTTGGATGAGAAGCGGCACCAAAAGTAGTGGAATAAAAATGAAACAAAGGAGAATTATACTAATAAATGGTGTGTGTGTGTGTGTTTTGGAAAATGTTATTATCCCTGTATCCTGTCTCCGTTTCCTCCTTGAGCCTCATCTGTCTTCTCTTTCCTCTCTGTTTCAGTCCCTGAGGCTAAAGTGTGGGAGGAGGAGTACGACCTGAACGCCGTGCGCCTCTGTTTCCAGGCGACTATCACCCTGGCCAGTGGAGAGCTGTACGCTCTGGAGCCCGTTGTCTCTCAGCCCATCTACGACAACAGTAAGTCTGCAGGACGAATAATGTCTCCGTCTAGAGACCATGCTGGGGCAGGGATGCAGAAACTTTCTTTAACACCAAAACAATCAGGAGGGGCTCCAGAGTAGTGCAGCTGTCTAAGTGGTGGCCCTATTATTAGAAAATCATGAGTTTGTTCCCTGGTAGTGCCGCAGCCATTCGTCCCAGATAACCGCCCCCTCCCCCTTTTTGGTCAGTTCGATGCTACCCAGCGCTATTGTTAGTTAGCTGTTGGTGGTATTGCGTGATGAGGGAGTCTTGTTAATTATTCATAATCAAATTCATATTTAAGTTCACAATTATAGTTATATATTATAATAAAACAAAAGTAATTCTTAACCTAATCAGCAAATACTAAAAACAATACAAAATGACATTTATAAGTGAAAATAAATGAACAACACCTCTGCATGCAACAAACTTTATTTATGAATTATACTATATTTATGAATATTTCAGTTGATTTAATTACTGAATAAACATTTTGGGGAAAAAAAGATGATAAATGATATAATGATAAAATGTGGCACGTGCATAAATTTTGGCACTCTTTCAGTGAGTTACATACAGGGGGTCCCTGAGTTATGCAACAGATCAGTTCCTTCGACAGTGGTGTAACCTAAATTTTGGTGTTAGTCGAAGCACACCCTAGCCTAGGTCTCTTACCTATCCTAACACAGTTGTAACTAAGCCACAGAAAAAGGAAGAGGAAACCTCTCTCACTCATATGGCGTGTTACTGGTTATTCCTCCACCGCGCGCAACCAAACTAGTTCACCCACGCAGTCCGTAAGTACGAAGCTAACAGCGTAAACCGAGTGGGAGTGAGCGTCGTAAACTCGAAACGTATGTCGAGACTGATGTAACTCGAGGACCCCCTGTATTGGCAACTGTGAAGGTCTTTCCAAAACCCTTATTTTTGTATCTTGGAGTTGTTCAGGGTTGTCTTTAAGAAATATAAAATATGGACGCTGTATTGTAAAATATGTACTGTACATATATGTAAATTGTATGTAGACTTAGGCAAGTTGTATGTATGTATAAGAACACTGTAGACACACACACACACACACGCGCGCGCGTACACAAGGGAGTGACAGGTATTGACAATAACAGTAGAAATGCACCAAAAAATTGCACATTTTAAATTGCACATTTGCCCTGTAGTAATAGTTCCACCCAAAAAATTGCAATTAATTTGCGTTAACCCTTATTTTTGTATCTTGGAGTTGTTCAGGGTTGTCTTTAAGAAATATAAAATATGGACACTGTATTGTAAAATATGTACTGTACATATATGTAAATTGTATGTAGACTTAGGCAAGTTGTTTGTATGTATAAGAACACTGTAGACACACACACACACACACACACGCGCGCGTACACAAGGGAGTGACAGGTATTGACAATAACAGCAGAAATGCACCAAAAAATTGCAAATTTTAAATTGCACATTTGCCCAGTAGTAATAGTTCCACCCAAACAATTGCAATTAATTTGCATTATTGTAATATCCATCTTCTTCGGTTTCTTCACTGATTGCGCCACAGTAGCTTCTGATAGCGGGGAGAAAGTATTTAGTAGAATCCTTTCTTCCCTCTATCCCCACAGCACTCTGTGCTACTGGCTGCCACACAACTCCAAAGCTTCTCATGCTAAACCACCATTGGCAAGGTGTTCTTTTAATGAAATGTGTCTTTTACAAACATGCCTTCGGTTATTTGTACATTTCATTCATTGGCTTTTGTGTTCCCAGTTAAGTTTATATTTACATTTACGGCATTTAGCAGACACTTTTTTCCAAAGCGACTTCCGTTCCCTAACTACAGGGGGCAGTCTCCCTGGAGCAATTGGGGATAAGGGTCTTGCTCAGGAACCCAGTGGTGGTGTGCTGAAGGTAGGATTCGAACCTAGGAATTCTTGGTCCAGAGGCAAAGTTAAAAGTTCCATTTAAACACTAGGTTTAATATAATAAACAAAGTCTTGACTTGTTGTCTCGACTTCAGCAGTTCTCCTTAACCTTCATTTATTGGTGATGGTTTGGACAGTGAAAATCACACGCAGGAAATGTGTAGATATCTCGCTTGCGCTGTTAGTCACTTATCTTTAGTTTCAGATCCTCAGGGCCATGGCGCTTAAGTGTAAGGCACAACACCAAGAGCGGTTCAAGGCTCTGGAACTCTCTATACATCTAATAGACCTCTAATAACAAAAACAGTAACAAAAACAGTGGATCGATTGAAAGGGGTGCCAAAACTTTTGTAGATGACACTTTATTATTTATTTGTTTGTCAAATACTAAATACAGCAAATAAATGGTCATCATTCATTAATCCAAACTGCTAAGTTCAATATGCAAATAAATGCATTTAATATTTCACTGTGTGCATCACGTATATATACCGAAAAATTTCAGCACTGCCCACTTAAAGTGCCTTTCTGCATCCCTGTGCCTAAAATAGCTCTGAAAATGTCCTCTCAGTAGATCAGATATTAGAATCTGTGATAGTTTTACATATTCTCTCAGTACTGATAAAAAATAAGAATTATAAGTAATTTCACCCCGTCATACTGATCTTTTCTCTCCTTTATGGCATTAAATAAGTCTAATAACCACTCTCTGAAGTTATGATCAGTGTTGTTTACTATTCAGATTAGAACTGTGTAAACATGTTGTTTGGCAGGGAGACAACAGTAGAGGTCTGTTTACTTTTTACAGACAGTGCTGTGTGTGTGTGTTTGTGGTCTGATATGAAAATTAGAATATGTCCATGCAAACCAAAACAGGTCTGTTTAGGAGATTTGAGAAGTGAAGTGAACTTTTCTGTGTGGCTGCAGAGGTTTCAACTGAGTTTACTCCATTATAATTTTATTTTTATTATATTTAAGTACTGAAACACACTCATTGTTTTTGTTGATCATTGATGTCATGCTGCTCTCTCTCGCTCTTCCTGTCTCTCCCTCTATCTCTATCTGTCTCTCTCGCTCTTCCTGTCTCTCCCTGTCTCTCCCTGTCTCTCTATCTCTCTATCTCCTCTCTCTCTATCTCCCTATCTCTCTCTCTATCTCCCTGTCTCTCTCTCTCTCTCTCTCTCTGTCTCTCTCTCTCTCTTGTCTCCCTCCTGTCTCCAGGAGCTCCTAATACAGCTGAGCTGAAGATTTGCCGGGTGAACAGGAACTCTGGCAGCTGCAAGGGAGGGGATGAGATCTTTCTACTGTGTGACAAAGTTCAGAAAGGTGTGTGTGTGTGTGTTTGTCTCTTAGACATGGCTATTTTAACCATTTAGGCTAATCAAACAATAACCCATTAGCAAACACAATGTGCTTTACAGGACTAGAATAAAAATATTAAGAAATCGAGAAGCATTATGATAGTAGGAAGAAAAACAATAAAAGAATAAAGCAAACTAGACTGCATTCCCACAAGAAAATAATGGGAAGTGTGATTGCGTGGTTGCAACATAACCAGTGATTGGAGGCACCAAAAATCTGATTCTCTTTATTCAGCATTCCGCGTAACCACCGAGGGGGTTGTTAACTCGCCATTTATTACTAGGCTGTTAATGGTAATGATTGGCTTAAAACAGGTGGAGAGAACGGCTCTTCACCAAAACAGGTAGGAAAATTGCACATAGCCACGGTAATGGAGTGGGGGGCGGGGGGGGGGAGAGAGAGAGAGAGAGAGAGAGAGAGAGAGAGAGAGATGCTCGCTCGCTCTCTCCCTTATACACAGTGAAGGCAACTCGCCCCACCGCTCTCTCTCCGGATACATTACGGAGGCGACTCAACCACTAACAAAGAGTCAGCACTCGGCTCCTGATCAACCAGTCAAAAAATATGAATTCATGCACAATATACCAGATATTAATGAATGTTTTGGCATTGGAATGTGATCGAAATTCACTAAAGCTTAGATGCGGAAGCGATGTCTTTTTTGGCTATAGAAAGAATAGTAATAAAAAGAAAACAGTGATTGCTGATGCAATTACACCAATAAAAGAATGCATAGAAAATCAATAAAAGAGGATTACCCTTAATCAGCGGTTTGTGGCACTGTCTTCGCTGCAGTTCAGTTACACACAACCACAAATATGTCCCTTCAAATCAGCCATTGATTATCATTGGGTTCAGTTAATTTCCTCAGCTCAGTTCTCATATACATTAATTTTGAATGTTATGTAACCATCCCCTGTGCCTCCCCATCTTCATCACTACCCCAGTGTTTGCTGTCTTAAGCAAGCTGTTCTTATCTTTACTGTCCTCATCTTTTTTCTCCAGAGGACATCGAGGTGCGTTTTTTCCGGGACTCGTGGGAGAGTAAAGGCTCCTTCTCTCAGGCTGATGTCCACAGGCAGGTGGCCATTGTGTTCCGCACACCGCCCTACTGCGACACCAACCTGACGGAGCCGGTCCGCGTGAAGATGCAGCTCCGCAGGCCCTCGGACCGAGAGGTCAGCGAGCCGATGGACTTCCAGTACCTGCCCTCTGATCCAGGTAAACTCATGACCCACTTTTGTGGTCCAAAATTACGCGCACGCGGGAATTATATTAAATTTTTGACACGTTCTTCTCATGCCTGTGCAATCTGGTCCAAAATAAATGGCTTATTTTTACCGAACTGTATATTTTTATAACATTAGTGCGGATAGAGGCACAGTATCTTTATTTATTTATCAAATGACTCAGCTATGCACCTGTTTCAGATCCCACTATTATAATGTGCCGTACAGGATTCTCGCTTCACCTCTCAAGCAACAGAGAGCTTTAGCATTACACTGCATGACTAATGCATGAGAAAAAAGAGTTTCAACACTTTTGCGTAACTCAGTGGTCGAGGCACAGTCATTCAGAGAGTGAAGCAGTTTGCTGTACAGAAGTTTACACTTGGATTTCTTCATAGTGGTGGTGAATGGAACCAGGGGTTGAATCTGCTACACACATTACTAACTATCCAGACCCTCCAGTGAACCTGCAAGTTTAATGTGAAGTGTTGACAATGGTCAAACAGTGGTATGTGTGTATTGTGGTGTAGGAAGGAGTGGGTTTGTAAGGTGGTATAATCAGTGTGAGACATAAGGCAGCATAACCCCCCCCCCCCACCTGTTATGACATCCAGCCCAGGTTGACTCACATGTCACTGGTATCCATAATCATATTAATTTGTGTATTTAAAAATATGTCCTGCAGTTTAATAAACAATAAAAAGAGAGGGAGGAAATATATGTGTGTGTGTGTCTGTGTGTGTGTGTGTGTGTGTGTGTGTGTGTGTGTATGTTAGGGGTGTCAAATTAACATGTTAATTTTGATCAATTGATCACAGAATGAATAGCATGTAAAAAAAATTAGGCTGATTAATCGAAGAGTCACCCCGGCCACAGATGAGAACGCGCTTCTTGGACCAGTGAGTGGAAAGTTTACGTTTAAAAACGAAAAGATGGAACCGTTGATAATATTTATCTGCAGTCCATGCAATAAGGACATTTTGTATCTTCAGAGCACATTAGGTCTGAAATATCACCTCAACGCAAAGCATTTAGGAGCTAACTCTGCAGTTCAAGCCAACACAGCCCGATCCCAGCGCCAGCAGCCGCCACGCCGGACCAGGCACTCCAACTCAAACTGAGCACGTCTACCTGTGACCCACTAACTAACTCCCTGACGAAATGGTCTCTGTTGCTGAGGTTATTTTGTCACATAGAGTACTGAAAAAATAGTGTGAAGTGTTATTCCACTTATCCACCCAGCAATTTGAAACACGCGAGACGCCGAGTGCAGCATGCTCATATATCCATTAGGGCGATATTAAAGGTGTTCAGTGCTTCAGCCATTTGGTTCCATTCAGCACCACTGTGAACGATTCAGACTCATTTCTCACTAAACCTACTCTGAATGACTTACACTGCAGTTCCTCTTTACACCACATCCCAACATCCTGAATTCTGACTAACTATGCAGTGGCAATATCAGTCTTCACTGTACAAGTCGTTCTGCTCCAAAGCAGTTCTGACTGGTACAGTTTCTCTAAAACTGCACTGCAGTGAGTAGAGCTGACCTGAGGTCAGTGGTAGAGCCTCGGGGCCAGACTTGTGGTGGAGCAGCTTCTCCTGCTCTGTCACAAATGCTGAATCACATTCTGATTCATGACAGGCTCCGATACACTCGCACAGCTACACTCATGGCATTGTGCAATAAATACCATTCTAGATCTGGCTGGTTTGCTTTATAGAGAAAGAGGCCAGTGTGGACGGAAAGGTTTAATGTGTAACAGTCTTGAGTCAGTAGGAGCTGCATGTGAGGAACTTGCTGGGTCACATTTTGCAAAACCACTGATATACTTTTGCCGAGGTTTATAGTCCTACATTAGACATGCAGTGTCAGAAACCACATAAGCAAGTCAGTTCAGTGAACAGCTCCACATGGTAAATGTATGATTTATTTAGAAATCACTGCAAATGGGTTTTTCACCCACTTCTCCTGAATGGTGTTTGGCACTTCATTTGATTGAATCCTGCCCTTAAAAATGTATACTGAATGGTTTGATAAATACAGTTCTTTTTATTCTGTGGTTCATTTACATTTCAGTCATGTGTGATGTTCACACCATGCCCAAAATGTTGTCACAATAAAATGGGTTTTGGTGTGTGAAATAGTTTCAGAATATTTAAATCATAAGTAAAACAGACTTATGTGAAACTGACTGTTTGTATTTGCTGCTTGTTGAGCAGACGAGTACAGGCTGATGGAGAAGAGGAAACGGACGGAGGGAATGCTGCAGAACCTCAAACTGGGTAACATGCCTTCAGGTGAGTTCTACACTGTCACACTGAAAAATATTTGATTATATCAGTCTATAAAATGATCAGGTGATCATTGATTTCAGAGGTGTGTGTGTGTGTGTATCATAATCATACTGATTCATACACACACATTTGTGTGTGTGTATACATGACTAGCCAAAAGTTTTTCATAAACTGCAGAACTGCAGATTTTTATCTTTGTTAAACTTTGGAAACGTTTGTTAAACGTTGGAAAGTTTTTAAGTGAAGAGAAAATGTCAAACAAGACAAGTTTCCTTTATAAGAGGAAAGAATCTGTAACAGTGCATGTCTGACGCTTGTCTGGTGATCCACATGATAAGATAAGATTAACCTTTATTAGTCCCACAAGTGGGAAATTTGCTAATAATTATATTAGGAGGCTTTTTGTAGGTCAGTAGTGATCAATAAAAATGATATTTTCTGGTCAGTATAGGAACTCAAATAGCAAACAAACTGCAAAAACTTGTGTAAAAACTTTTGACTTGTAGGGAAAATATATAGTGAAAAGTGTGTGTGTGTGTGTGTGTGTGTGTGTGTCTGTCTATATGAAGCAATATGATAATGATTGCTTTGTCTCAATATATTGATAAAACTTACAACCGTCCCGTGATTATCAGCGTACTGCAGACACATCATTATATATTTGTCTTTGAATTGTGTGTGTGTGTGTGTGTGTGTGTGTGTGTGTGTGTGTGTATGTGTTCAGGTCCCATGCTTGAGAGAAGGCCGTTTAATGTTGCAAGGCGAACATTTACTGCCCCGAAGCCTTCAGCTGCTGCAAGTGTTTCACAAGGTAAATTCACCATGTGTGCTCTTTTTAACCATTTCAGTTTTTCTTTTCTTCTTTCTGTGTTGCTGATGTGCATGAGTGGGCTGGGCAGCATGTCTGTGTAGCAGTGATCTTATTTATTTTTTGTTTTACTACATTTGGAAGTTCTTATTAGACAGACAGATTTTACTCACATAGCAGGCATCCCTTTAAAATGTCAAAAACGTTTTAAAATGTTATTTTAAATTCTCCTTTATGTAGGCTTGTATTTATGTTCGTAAAACGATTCATGATTTGCTGTTTTACCTTTACTTTCCATAAAGTTCACATTTACATGAGCGTAGGTGTGGGGTTTGTGTGTGTGTAGTTGTTTTTATGTATTTTTAATTAAATTATCATAGAACCGGGTAAGTTAACATGTTATCACGTTAAAGAATTATTTACTTAATGCCGACAATTATTTTATTGCACATTAACACCGTTTTTTTTTCTCATTACTATTATTTGGAAAGGTTGTTGCTTTTTTTGTGCTCGACCACTTCAGCTCACTCTAACAGGGACACTCTACCACTCTACTGAACACAGACTGTTTATGCTGCTGCCTAATGAAAGAAAAATGTTTCTGCTGGTCCCTGTTCAGAAAGAAAACAGATTTATAAATGTTAACTTGCTGTTGCTCGAAAGGTGCCTGTTATAATGTTATGATCATGGTTCTGGACTCTGAGGGGAACTTGTTTCTTGATAACAAACTAGATAAAACGTGAATGCCCTGCAGTGGCAAACAGCTTTGGTTTTATATTTGATTTAATTACATTTATGTTTAGGTTGATATTTACAAGAAATATTTTAGCTGCAACTGTGTAAAGTACTGCTGTTAAAAATGCTGTGATAAAGGCCAGGGGTGGTTATTTTTATGAAACTCGTACATGAGCTTTTGCATCCATTAAACGTTACTTACAGTGTGTATTGTGTATTGTTACATTACACTTCAAAACCAGCTAGTTGCATTTGTAAATAAGGGTCTATAGTATAGTGTGTGTGTGTGTGTGTGTGTGTGTGTGTGTGTGTGTGTGTGTGTGTGTGTGTGTGTGTGTGTGTGTGTGT
>JBBPCX010003449.1:0-18433 GCA_037974365.1 Hydrocynus forskahlii
GAGACAGAGACAGAGAGAGAGAGAGAGAGAGAGGGAGAGAGAGAGGGAGAGAGAGAGAGGGAGAGAGAGGGGGAGAGAGCAAATGTTTCAGAAGTCAGAAAGTCAGCCAGAGCCAGCCTACAAATTGTCCACTAAAAGCACTGCAATTAGCTCAAATTAGAAGCCCAATTATTTTGATTTCATAATGTCAATTGCAACATCAGTCAAATTCCCACCAAAAGCATTTGCTGGGGCTGAGTACTGTAACACTCAGAGTTTGTCAAATAACATATAAGTCTTTAAAAAGTGTTATATTAAATTAAGTACATTCATAGATTCATTGTGATTTGTTTTACCTATACATGACTGAACTGCAATTTCAGTGGTGCTTCACTATTAAAAAGTGTATTTAGTCTAGGCTTAGGCTTAATCAGACTGTGAAAAAACAGATGTAAAAGAGAATACATACAGAGCATTTTATCTCTTTTAAGTACCACAATGAAATGCAGACATGTTTCAGAAATAAACATATAATGGCATGGTGTCATGTGATGAGACTGTGACTCATGTATGAACAAGTTAAACCTGAGCGTTACCTTTTGAAACTTTCATTATAATATAGCTTTTCATTCAACACAATGTTTTGCATATTGATTTATGTTAATAGTGACTGGTGTGTGTGGGTGTGTGTGCGCCCTGAGTTGGGCTGGTGCCTCACCCAGCGTGAGTCTCTGTCTCACGCCCGTTAACCGCTGGATTGGCTTCGGGTACCCGCGACCCTCATAAAGATTAAGTAGTTACAGAAAATGAATGAAATAAATAATGAATAAAGGATTTATGTTACTATGTTACCAAATAAAATTATTCACCTGTATGTGTCACTGTTGAGGCGGACACACTACACTACACCAACAAGAGTCCTTTGGCAAGACTCCTAACTCTACGTCTACCAACATCCGTAAGATTTAGAATTGAAAGTGTTAATTTTATATATGTTTGTTATTTGAGGTGTGTTGATATGCACCAGTCAGAATTCATTTTTAGCATGTCAATTTTCCAACCTCTTCTTATCCCTTACCTACACAGATAATATGTAAATGACCTCTGTTCTGATTGGTCCCGGTATTGCACCACATTCAAAAACATAAACAACACTCGTTATAGCTTCAGTATGAACAGTCGGGGCTGAATAAACAGATACCCTATATGGACAGACGGATTGTTTTTCAGGGTTTTTTCAGGCTTTACTTCCCATAGTCCCTGCTGATGCAATGTCATTAAAGTCCCAATACGTTTGTCCATATAGTTTATGTGTAAATGCTTTGATTTTTGTAACATCACAAAAACTATAAATGAAAACAAGCCAGTTATGCAGGTTAGTTCCCATATATAAACAGTATAGACTGGAGAAGTGGCTAATTATTCAGTTTGAACAATATTTACAAAAAAATTTAAGGAATATTAGATTTTTTGTTGTATTAATTATGCCTTGTTGTTGTATTAAAACTTTTGATACACTGCACACTACTATAACACTAGTACAGAGGTGAAAATATCAAACCAGTTTATATGGATAGAGCTACTGTTCTTGTAAACACTGTAGTCTGTAAACACTATGACAAGAACACTTTGGTTCAGATGTGAAACCATCAAAGTTTTGCGGTTATGCATCAAATATTAAGCGTGTCTTTTGGTTCTCTGTGGGTGGCTTGCTTGACTTTCTTAAGCGCTTCTTAATATAGCTCTTTTCATATAGACGTTTTATCTTGAAAAAATATGAGTAGGTGTGGGTTCAACTTAGGCCTTCCTGCCTCTGTGATTTAAAATTCATTTTTTTCTTCAATTACAGCATGAAACTGCAATTTTGTTCTTAAGAGAAGACATATAACAGTTAATGCACAGTAGAATAAAATGCAGTGGTGTGTTGTCCATTTAAAAACGTACAAAAGGTTCTACAGGTTTGAACAAAACACAATGCAGGGTACAATGCGAACAGCAAGTAAAGAAGAGAGGTAAAAAAAAATACTTCACATCATTTAGAAGCATGTTATGAAAAATAAAGCAATATTGCAAACCCTTAATGCAGTACATTTTACAGCTTGGCACACTCCCTATATATCACACGAAAAAAACAAACAGCTCTGCACTACAGGCTAATAAAGTGTATATGAGGTGCCAGCACACTGCCATGAAAATGGTTTTTATGGGATGGGGGGTGAGGAAGGAAGAGAAATATTTAATGTAGGGCTCCCTAGTGCACTCACGCCAGGAATAATGCACAGGAATAACGCACATAAACACCTCTGAGTGCACATCAAAATGCAAATAGCAGAGGCTGCTGTGTTTTGTGTCTATAAATTTATTAAATGTTTAATAAAGTCCACAGAAGTCCACTGTTGGGCCCATATTCGCTCTCTAATCTACAGACCTCAGATGAAAGATTCTGAATAATATTACGATTACGAATTACGATTAAGAATACGACAAGTAACTGAATAATAAGATGATAGTTTAAGGTGTCACAAAAATTATACAAGAAATTCACAGAAAAATACAAAAAGGCAGCACAAAACCCCCCTCCCTCAGACATTGTTTATGCTGTCACATTCACTCATGCATTGACCAAGTGGGCTGAATATTCAATGTTGAATCAGCAGCCCTCTCACTCATGAATGTTTAATGAGAAGGGCCTCTGTGAGAAAACGTGGAGGGAACCTGAGCTCCAGCAAACTTCCGGCTCTTCTTTTTACTTTCGGCTATTTTTACCTTCGAGTAGGCGAGGAGGCCTTCCACCTGGAACCTCAATAAGAAATTTTAACACTCAGTTAATATACTGTTTGGATGTTATACTCATTAAGAATTAAGGTTGCACAGTGAGAATATGCATTTGTGAGAATAGATAGGTTGGAATTGATGTTTAGCCTTCTAAAGGTTCTGAGGAGAACATCAAAATCCCCACAGCTCAATGAAAGGCAGAAAAAACAGACCTTTTCTTTTTTTTTACAGAGGCCTTAACATGGTTAATGACTTATTGTGAGCTATAAAAATGAACAAAACTTCTATCACTACAGGCAGTCATTTTAGACACCTGGGCCAGTATTCACAAAGTATTCATAAGGAGGACCAATCTTGGATTAGACTCCTGTATTTATGATGGTCTTTGCCACAAAAACTGATTCTAAACCAGCACTCTTATTCCAGTACAAAATACATTTTTTACCAAACTGAATCATATTTGACAGTTTGACAATATCAGACAAGCAAGCCCAAGAGTCGCATATTAATTTGTCAGTACCACTTTACCATAAGACTAACCTTATAAAGGGTTTATAAATTATTTCTAATCAGGTTGTTAATTACATTATAGGCAGTTTATTAATCATTAATAAGCAGTTATAAACAAGTTACAACAGTTGTCATTCACTGACACAGGCTCACTATTCGGCAGGATCCGGTGTATTAATGGTAGTAGCATGTTAACAAATACCTGGTGAAGTTTAACATTCTGCCAGAGACAGCTAAGTAACTATCAAGATCTGAGATTTAGTGAGCCTGCATCAATGTATGACTGAAGATATAACTTGTTTATAACCACTTATTAATCATTTATAAACTGTGTACAACCTAATTAGCAACCTGATTATAAATCATTTATAAACCCTTTATAAGGGTAGTCTTACTGTGAAGTGGTACCAATTTATCATTGGTTATCAAAATTAACATCGGTACAGATGACAAAATTTCAAATCAGTCAGTCCTTTGAGGATATGCTTCTCCAAAATACTGCAATTGATGGTGCGATGTGTGCGGCTGCATGTGCATGTGTGCTTGTGTGATGATATCTTGTGTTCCAGCACCCTGCTTACGTCACACAGAGCAGGTCAGAACAATGAGAGGCTGTCAGTGGGCCTTGACTTCCTTCAGCACGCCGACTGGGGGTCCTGTCTCATCCTGTCATTGCCACAGCAACGTCCATGGCAGGCAGTATTTTTATCCCTCCTCCTGCGAGCGGGCTGTACTGTGCGGCGTCATGAAAACGCAAAACAGGTTTGGAAGAACAAGTGAAGCAAGAAGGCTCCCAGTGATTCAGTGAAATCAATGCCATTCACCTGCTTGTGAAAGCAAAGCTATTTTAGTGGCAGTAATTGTCATCTCCCTCCCCAATTCCCCCCTACTGAGCTCTCGAGACTCATACTTGAGATGGTGTGAATGAAGTTCAACTGTTAGGCAGCTAAAAGGGAAAGAATGAGGGTTGCTGTGTTCTAATGAGAGGCAAATGAAATTATTTTTTGTTCATTAACTACAAGACACTTTTTATGCTTTTACACATTTGCTACATATTTGAACCCGCATACAGTGGGCTCCAAAAGTGAAAATGTTTTTTTTTTTCATTACATATCATATTACCACCATAACTATTTGAGTCACAAGTAGAAACATTTGAAATATTTGCATGAATGTCTTGAATGTCATGAATTTCTTCTTATCTGGTACATGCCTCTTTTGCTTTAATGGTAGTGTGCTCTTGGGTTTGCAAAACCCTCTACTGAGTAGTTTCAATCCTCCTGAAAGGGTTCATTTGAAAAGTAGTGACCTAGTCATAGTGTGGAATATGCTGAATATTTCTTCTTCAGTTTGTGACAACTTTTATAATTCTAAAATTTTCTGTTGTTTGCAAGTTGAAATGAAAAAAAGAAACAGCCTCAATATTCTATATTTTAGTGATATACAATGCGTAATATACACCAGGGGCAGCTGGTGGCCTAGTGGTTAGGGAGTCGCCCCTACTATCAGAAGGCTCTGGGTTCTAATCCAAGACTGCTAGTGGCACAACTGAGATACCCTTGAGCAACGTACCATTCCCACACACTGCTCCCCGGGTGCACCTCATTACTGGCAGCCCACTGCTTCACTTGGTGAATGGGTTAAATGCAGAGAAAGAATTTCACAATGTTCACACTGTGTGCTGTGGCATGTTCACGCGTGACCATAAGGGATCACTTTACTTTAGAATGGTACAAAATATCACATAATATAAAACTGAGTAATGATTAGCTAAAACATTAAAACATAACGTAGATACCATTATTTGAATTTCTACTGTGCACAGAAAGGTCTGGGATATATAACATGGTAAATGAACAATCAGTTCACAGAATCAGTGTGTTGGATGTGGGAGCAATCCAGACAGAATCTCCAAAACTTGAGCAAACTTGAACAAGGCTTGAGCAGTGGTGAATGTCTACTTACAGTGATTTGAGGGACAAACCACAAACTGGTGACAGGGTGTTGGATGCCTAAGGCTGATTGATTGGCAAGGGTTATAATAGCTATCCCATCTGGTCCAAACTGACAGAAACTGACTACTGTGGAAGAAGTCACCTACATTTTTAATGCCTGTTATGGGAGGAATGTGTCACAATACAAAGTACATGATGATTGGGCTGCATGACTGCAGACCAGACAGAGTACCCACGCTAACCACGGACCACTGATGTGGATATCAGTTTGACATGTATCCCCAACCTAAACATTGGTAGGTACACCCTTTCATGGTAATAGTTTTGGTGATGGCCCCTTTCAGCACAATAAAGCACCCTGCCCCGTCAAATCTACAGTGTCTCTACCTTGCTACCTCGGTAGAGAGAGGGTCTGCAGCTACCTTGGCACCAGATACCACAGGGCCCCCTCAGTGGTCTTGTAATGTCCATGCTGTGTAAGGAGGACCTGACGCTGGTGGTCAGTGTTTTGGCTCATTGTATTTCAGTCATGATTTGATTGATGTAACTATATACAATATTCACTGTCAATATATTTGAGCATATTTTGACCAGAAGACTTCAAACGTGCCACACAATCTGTGCTTTCTTTTTATAGCATAATAGTGGATCATTATATAATATGAGTAGTGGCGCCATAACCATGAGATGATAAATAATATCGCTTGATCTATAATTATATTGCAGTGTTCTTAGCCTAATGCAAATCTTACTGACATGGCCACTAATTCTGTCAATAAGTTGATTTAGTATGACTTGCTCACTCTTCTCTTTATTCAGCTCTCCCCCTCTCTCCATTCTGTCTCCCTTTTTTCATTCCCTCTCCTGAGTGCATGCAATGATGATGATGATGCATCCCAGAGCTGCTGGGGGAGAGGGGTGGTTGCCATGGTGACGTGGGTGGTGGAGCTACTGGGCAGGCTGTGGTGTGCTGGAGAGAGACGACTATGACTCATTGTGTTTGCTTTCCTTGCCTTCTAGTGACGAGAGTGAAAGAGAGAGAGAGAGAGAGAGAGAGAGAGAGAGAGAGAGAGAGAGAGAGAGAGAGGAAGTGCCACACATCTGCCACTGGATTATCTTTCATCGGATCTTCCTCTCTCTCACTCTCTCTCTCTCTCTCTCTCTCTCGTCCATGATCTTCTCCATCAACCTCACCAGCACCACCTCTTCAACCACAGTTCTCTTACTGTAGTCAGCTGCCACTGTGTTGAAGAATATAACACTAGAGAAAGCAATGCTGTGACAACTGTAACTGTCATTTCCACCATATCCTGCTGCTGAAGGCTGTGTGTTTCAGCCTTGTTGTCCAATGTTTCATGCCTAGAATCTCCATACCTATTATGCTTTTCTTTTTTTTTAAAAATAAGTTCCAACTTGCCGATTCCTATTGATAATGAATTTGAATGGGGTTCTAAGCTAAGTGCTTTTTTATTGTCCACAATAAAACATACAAACTAACAACTGGGAAGCTAACGCTGTGAAAAATGCAAAGATGTACCAGGCTATCGCTAACAAGCGATGTAGAGAAAGAATGCAGAGAAAAAAACTCAAACAAGACTAGAAATAATAAAAGACCTCAATGTTAAAAACAGCTCCGACAGAAAAACGTTCCACTGGATTGACTCCATAGATGGGGTTTTGGGACAACGACTGCACAAAAACTGTGGGGAGAGAATTGCGCTGCTAACAAATCAGAAACAATGTACACTGGATACACTATTCCATTCATCACAGTACAGTTTAGGTACAGCACAGGTCCTGTGTGCCTATTAAAAAAGGCTTTTGTTAAATACAGTGCAAACAGTTTTTTAGTAACAGTTGCCATGAAATCAGTGACATGATACGTATGGTAAAAAACACAATGCTTCTCAACCAATCAGATTCAACCATTACAACCTTGTACAGTATTGTGAAAAAAATCTTAGAGTGTATGAGATTATATGTAAAGCCATTTATCTGGAGAGAAACTGTTTACGTTCTTAAACAAAGAATAAAATTAAACAAACAAACATCACATTATGAGATTATGTAAGTGTCCTTCATTAAAGGGTTCAACTCAAGGTCATGGAACCAAACCTTTGTTCTTCTAACTGTATTCATCTAACCAGCTTAAAAAGTTGTGTTTATGTTTGTTTAGCACAATAATTAGGTTTAAACTTCTTTCATGGCTGCCTAAGACTTTGCACTTAAAAAAATCCATAACCCATCAAGATAAGATAAGAGATAAGATAAACCTTCATTAGCCCACAAGTGGGAGATTTGCTTTGTCACAGCAGAAAGT
The DNA here is from genome assembly GCA_037974365.1 of Hydrocynus forskahlii. Taxonomy (NCBI): domain Eukaryota; kingdom Metazoa; phylum Chordata; class Actinopteri; order Characiformes; family Alestidae; genus Hydrocynus; species Hydrocynus forskahlii. The sequence continues at coordinate 7,540 of JBBPCX010003449.1, forward strand.
GCACAGTACAAAGTTAAGAGCAGCAACAATTAAGAAAACAATAGAATAGAATAAAATACCATATCACTGTACAGTATAAAATGTTCAAATGTACAGTATAAAAATGTACACACTGCAAAAACTCCTGATGTAACCAAGACTTGCAATCTTATTTCTAGCATAAAGGTCTTCTTGATCTTGTTTTGAGAATAATATACTATATAAGAGCAGATTTTGTGAGATTCTTAAGATTGTTTTAAGATATTTTTTCCTATTTCAAGAAATCTTACCAAGTGTAAATATTTTACTGCACTGACAAATAATTTAACTTGTTTCTAGTCTAAAGATTTCTTGAAATAGGAAAAAATATCTTAAAACAATCATCATATACTATGTAAGAGCAAAAAAATTTGCTCTTATATAGTATATTATTCTCAAAACAAGATCAAGAAGACTTTTAGGCTAGAAATAAGATTACAAGTCTTGGTTAGATCAGGCGTTTTTGCAGTGCAGTATAAAATGTAGAAATATAAATATGGACATCTGTATTGTAAAACATATAGATATATGTATATGTAAACTATAAGTAAAATTAAAAGTAGACTTGGGCAAGTTGTATGCATGTACACAGTGAGTATATGTGTGTGTGTACATACATACAGGTACACATACAGGTACACAGTAAAGTGACAGGCATTGACATCAAACAGCATTTTATAACAGAGATCCCAAAAAAACATGTAATTCAGTGTGACTGATGTTTGACAAACAAATAAGCTCAGTTGAGATAAAGATCATAGTTTCTCCATTATTGCCTTGACAATGATTTACCCAAGGATTTTGAATGCACTTGGAATCCCATCACAGACGCCAACCCAACGAAGGGCACTTTAGAACTCAGCAGGACCAAGGGAACAACCTCCTGTGGCTTTTGGGCAGACACAAAAACTTACAACTTAATTTTTCATCAGATCATACATGAACAAGTGATTGAACATTTTTTGTTCATCTAATAAATGTTGTGACAATGCTTTTAAGCAGTGCATGCAGAAAATACAGATCACAGAAAATACGCTTATACTTTAGCATTCTCTTACACTCTTTAAAATAAATGTGTCAGAAAATCTTTTTTGGAGTGGTTCCATAGGAGAACCACATTTGGTTCTCTAAAGAACCTTTCAATGGACTGAACTATTCTTATTAATGAGATGTGTGAATGAGAAGAAAGTTTAAAGAATCTTCATCAGCATCAGAAGAAACCTGATAATGTGGGCTGAGACCATCAGTGACAAAAGACTATGAGCTAATGTTAGCCCTGCATGCTAAGAGATATTATAGATGTCTGAACTGACCTAGAAATGAGCAATAACACACGGTTAAATTTCACAGTAAGAACTTTTTGGCAGCATTTCATTTCATAAGGCCACATAACATTTTCATAAGCCCTGCATAGTTCACGTGACATAAACGTACAATATATGGACAAAAGTATAGGGACGCGTGACCACTACTCCCACAGGGACTTTTAATGAAATTGCATTCAAATACATTAAAATGGAGCTTTAAAATGGAGTTGGTCCACACTTTGCAGATATATGAGGTCATGCACTGATGTTGGACGAGAAGCCCTGGCTCACAATCCCTGTTCCCGTTCATCTCAAAGGTGTTGGATGAGGCCTTCCCCAAACTGTGTACACAAAACTGGAAGCATGGCATTGTCCAAAATGTCTTGGTATGCTGAAACTTTAAGATTGCCCTGAAAAACAGGTGTGTCCCAGTACTTTTGTCCATATAGTGTACATAAACACTTTAAATGTTTTTCCTCAATAAGCTGCAGTTGTCAAAAAGGCTGATTTGTCTGTTTTAATTTTACCAAATGCTACACTAAAACTCTTAATAGCCACAGTAATAGAATTCGTTCTCACTCCATTACCATGAATTAATGCTAGAAGTGATTCTTACTCAGAAGGAGCACTTTTTTCGCTCGATTTTTCTCCCTGGGGCCAGTCTCTCTTTATCCCTTTTAACAAGGCTGTTACTCTGCCATTAAGATTGACTTATGCAAATGACCTCGTGGCTGTCCTGCATTGTGTCTCATTTAGAGACACATACTATAAACATGTAACTTCAAACTAAACTGATGTAAAGCTGAATATGCAGATTTATGCTGATCTGTATTTTGTGACACCAAAAAAATAATTAATTAAAAAAGGGCTGTTTGGCAGATTATTTTCCATGTACGGTCGATACTGAGTGGAGAGTGAATGATATGTTTAGAAACTTCATTAATGTCCACATATGACATCATTTATTATGAAAAACAAATAACTTGTTTCCATTATGTCGTCATTAATTTTTTTTCCTATTCTTTTCTGCTCCCAGGTTGGTCTCCTGGGGCAGAAAAGCCTTGAGATGTATTTTGATGTCCTAAGATTTCGATGTTCAGGAAATGGTGCTTAAAAAGAGACATAAAAAAAATGTCCTATGTTTTTCAAGCATTTCATTTACTCCTTTAAGTTCCACAAGTTTTGTGTTTATGTGCCAAAACTGCAGTGTAGTTTTCACACTACTTCACACTAGACTGCAAAACTGGTGCTACCCCCTAGGATCTTTTGGGACTTTGACACACTTGAGACTGAAGCTGGCTCTCAGTTGCAATCCCCAGTGCTTTTGTATTTTGTTTTCATGCAAACCTTTGCTGCCTTCCCATCATAGCAACAAACCTGAAAAAACTACCACCTGTTTGGATGAATCAGCCTGGGGTCACATCACTGACGACCAAGAGGCGGTGGGCATGTACACGTGCAGACATGAAGACACCTGGGTACCAGAACAGAGGTCCCTGAGGCCAGTCTGGCATTCAGAATAGCTCAGTGTCACCCCCTGAACCCTTCTACTTCACTGTAGGATCCCTTAGTTAAAGCTCTGTAACAATTAAAGGGTCCACCTCATAGAAAAGATGATCTTTCTAGCTTTTTGTAATAGTTTGATACAGTATACAAGTTGTGTTTTGTTAGTTATTAGTTTGTTTTTGTGTTGTCTTGAAAACCAGTGCATTTACAAATACACTATATGGACAAAAGTACTGGGACGGCTGATCATTACACAGGGACTTTAATGATTCTGCATTCAAACACATACACTTTAGTATGGAGTGGGTCCCCCCTTTGCAGCTATAACAGCTTCAACATTTCTTGGAAGGCTTTCCACAAGATTTTGGAGTTTCTGTGGGAATTCGTGCCCAGTCATTCTGTAGGTAATTCATGCACTGATGGATGAGTAGGCCTGGCTCGCAATCTCCATTCCAGTCCATCCCAAAGGTGTTGGATGGGGTTGAGGTCAGGACTAGTCAAGTTCCTCCATCCAATACTCATCCAAACGTGTCTTTATGGAGCTTGCTTTGTGCACTGGAGCAAAGTCATCCTGGAATAGAAAAGGTTCTTCCCCAAACTGTGTCCACAGAGTTGGAAGTATGGCGTTGTCCAGAATGTCTTGGTATGCTGAAGCATTAAGATTGTCCTTCACTGGAATTAAGGGGCCCAGCTTAAACTTTGAAAATTAGGTGTGTCCCAGTACTTTTGTCCATGTAGTATAGGTTATTTACTGGGGTGGGACGAGATCACGTGCCACGCAGTATTAAAATGTGACAATATAAACAGGTGCGCAAGCTGCACTCGGGGTCTCGCGGGGAGCGCACTGCACTCTGCATCTCCAAGAAAACGCTCTGAGCACTTTAAAGTCATCTGTGTGGCAATATTTTCACTGTTAATTATCTAGCAGGTGGCCAAAGAGTGACAGACAGATCACGAACAATTTGGAAGCACCGTCAGAAAATAGTGTTATACAAAGACACCTACAGAACCACCACAGAACCTTTGCTGTCTCGACTTCCCAAAGCATACCTGTCCATCCCTGTGATCTTTGTCCCGAGTGAGCATTTACTTTCAACTGCAGGAGACCCCAGAGGTCTTAGCTGCTCCCAGCAAACATAGATATGCTTTTTTTCCAGAAATATGACAATATCTTAGGCCAGGATGTGTAGTTGTAACCATCTCAGGTCCAAAGCTCTGGATCAGGCTTTAAGAAGAATCTGGTCACTCTGTACTTCGAGCACTGACAGTGCACTACTTTGATTTATGGTTTGCACCGACTTTCAGTGGTTTGCACTGACTTTCTAGATTAAGAAAAGTTTTGGGATTTTTTTTGTGAATTATATTGTTTTTATTTTTGTATGTTCAACTTGTGAAAATGAGTTTAGTTAGAAGGTCACACACAGCTTCAACAAGTTAGGAGTTCATGCACAGTTATAAGGTTGAATGAAACTGTTGAGAATTATACAAGAGAAGCCAGTCATTTGAGTCACACACCTACAGTTAAAACTTAGAGTGTGCACATTTTTCTGTCCAGTTGCTACTGCACATGATCAAATGAAAGTTTTTTTTTTCAGTCGTCTATTTCATCTTTAAAGTATCTGAAAAATCTTGTTAAAATCTCGTACCCAATGTTGTGTCTCGTTTCGTGAGCTCAGCTGAGCATCTCGTCATGCCCCTATTATTTAAATTACAACAGAGGTTGGAAAATGTTCATGTGACAATTCATTACAACAGCTTTTGGTGCATAAACTCACCAAGTATCATTTATCCTCATAGAAAAAAATAAAATACATGTAGGATGTAGAGGATGTAGGATGTGTAGGATGTAGGTTGTAAGTACTTTATTACACACTAATGTAATATAATGATTTCCTCATAAACTAGGCAAGTTGGAAATTGCGACAAATTTGTATTACTGGAGGCTACTGTGTTTACCAAATGTTAGTGTTCATCTTATTAGGCGTACGAGAAGCCTTCGTGCTGATTTATGGAACGAAAATCCAATTAGCTCCACATTTCTATCTCATTAAAGTCAAGCCTCTTTGTAACTTGAAAATAATTACAGTTTCTTTGTCAGGGAAGAATAAAGCCTTAATGAATATGAAGTTCAACAACACTCAAGCAGAGAAAGTTCTGCCACCAGCTCATATTTATCCTTCAGTTTATTTTCCACCTTCATCTTGTCTTTGTGCTAAGCACAGTCAAAAAACTGGCACCAAATGGAAGATGTGACAGACTGCCATGAGGCTGCTTGAATGGAAGTGAAGATGCTATTTTGGTCCTGGCACACAACGAGATGCGCTTTGAAATGACTAAGGCGGTGGAGATTAGTTGGGGAATATCACAGCACTTGTGGTGGTATGTGGCCAAACAATCAGTCCAGTTATGCAATTTACTTTTCCAACAAGTGACTGTTTGTTCATGGAGCTATATTTGAGCGTGCTGGGGGACTGTTTTTCCCCTTGTTTTATCTTTACTTGTTCAAGTAGACTCAAGGGTGCAACCAGCACGTTTGCAATTTTAGCAAGGAAAACAACATAGTTACGGCTCAAGTTTCAAGTTACTTTAAGAGTCAAAGTCAATGTAAAACCAACTTAACTGAGAACCTCTTAACTGTGAAACCAACTTAACTGAGAAAACATTTTCTGCCAAAGCCTGTATACAGTAAACTGTATCCTATCATAACCTCTTATTATTGTCCTTTCCAGGTTCTTTCAAAGAAAAACTGTTGCCAACAAGCTTTGTAGAAAGCCGGCAAAAATCTTGTTCAAGCTATTGAGAAACTGTAGCACACAAATCGTACATTAAATGTGTACACTGGATGTTGGCAACAGTTATAATGTTCATTTAGAGTCACTGTATGATGTTGAGTTTCTAGTTTAAAACCTGTTCTAACAGTGTTATACTTAACACACATACAGCGGTGTGCACTTTTGGTCAAATGACATGTTTTGCTGATTTTGTAAATGAGCAAAAAACAAAGAAGAGCGCACTTAAATTTGGCATTTTTCTGACTAATTGTAGTGTGTACTTTCTATTTATGAGTTTCACATTAGAAAAAATAAACCATAAAAAATAAAATGTGCCATAACTACTGCACATTATTACACACAGTGTACATTATCCAATACAGTGATTATAGCAAATCAATAGTTTTGGGTATTAAATGTGCATACCCAGTAGAGGACATGTGTTTAGTTAAGAAAAATGTAATTCAACCAATTCACTACAATTTTTGGCTGAATAAGATCTTTGCAATTTTTCGACAAATTTTGCGAAAGGGTGCATGCTCTTGAGTATGAGGATGTATGTTGTGTCATCCATACTTTTTTCATTAATCAGTTATCTTTCATTAAACAGTTATCTAAACAGTTATCTGTTTACACATTGTTTACCCAGTACATAAATACTAAATAGTTATTCTCTTATTGAACCATTAATGTGATTTATTTGGCATCTGTGGGCTGAGTATTTGGAACTGGTTACATGTCTACCTAGCTGATGCTGTTTTAAATTAGCTGAAGTCCATGTCCAGGAGCAGGTTTTGTACTGTATATTTTGTTAAGCTCAGTATTGTTCAATTTGGTAACCTGAGCCAGTCTCTGTCCTGACTGAGCCAGATGGTCGGCATCCAACAGCCCTCTGTTTGCTGGCTCAGGCTCAATGAGAGGTGAAACAGAACAAAATGTGAGCAGGCTGAGAATAGTAATGAGAACTGCTGACTTAAATGACAGGTCACAGGCCTGTGTATGAAACTAACATAGCTCAGTTGTATGTCCCTGAAAACCGATGTACTTTAGGTCAACACAGAACACTCAACAGCAATAACTGCCCTTCAGGAACTGCTGTTGGAACATTGAAGGGTCATTCAGCTGGAGAAAAAAGTGTATCAAATGTTGAAATAGCAGAGGGCCAAAATATATCAGCGCATGCGAAAACACTCAATGTGGAAAATGTCAAGCATATCGCTGTGAGGATTAGTTGAGCTGTGAACAGTGGGATACGCCTATGGTCCAACCTGACCTGTCACTGTTGATTTAGTCTCTGCTTTGCTGTTTTTTAAGCCTGCAGAGTGAAAAAGTTAGGTACTGAATTCATTTCATTCAAACATGTACATCATTTCTACAAGCATAAAATATACACCACACTTCAGATCAAGTAACTTGCCTTCAAATGACTTTCTGAAGCAGACAGCTTGACAAAAATATTGCAAATATATAATGAGAATTCAAAATACATAAGAACAGTAAAATATGGTATGTCAGCAAGCGAAATATTTGAAAAATTGAATAAAATATCAAAAAATACACTTCAAATGATAAAATATTTTTATCTACACACTATAAGGTATTACTACATATTCAATAACACAAATTATTAACACACCTAATAACAGTGCAATGATACATTTATCTCAAACTTCTGAATGAAGGACTGGAATTATGAAATTATGGATCTATGAGGCAAACTTTGGTGTTCCAACAATGCAGTAGCATTACTTGGCTAATTTAATAGCATTCCTAGTTCCCATGTTTCATACTGTTACAGTTTTGCTTTGCAATAGTACAATGTCACAATGCATTTTTACACCAAAAGGAGTGTTTTTCCACTACACAACGTTCCATTTTTGGCTTCAGGACAATGGAATTGTGCTTTTTCCAGAAGTTTAGCATTGAACGATCCAGTTTTATGTTACCTGATCAAGAATGATATTAGCATCAAGTTCTTGAGGGGTCTCTGATTTTGGTAACAGTTGAAGCCAAAGACAGCTTAGCAAAATACTTTATTCTTTCAGATAGTGATACTCAGCACTATTACCTGACTGGCACCAAATTATTACAGTACTGCAACATAACATTGACATAACCAAACCATAAACAAGTCATTGAAGGTGTCATATGCTGTCATTAATATTACAGTGTCATGTTACCATTACTGGTGTACAGAAAACAAGATAACATTACTAATTCACTCTTAAGAGAAAGAAATAACTAGCCTTTCGGAAGTCTATAGGAGTCTGTATTCATTTCTGCAAGAGTATGAGGGCAGAGCACAGCAATGTTTCATTGCAAGCTAATTAGGTAGACAAGTAGCCATTAGCCAAATTAGACCTATTAGAGGTGATGGCTCCTGATATCTTCAGCAGGTGAAAAATGACCTAAAGCCACAAGTTTTGTTGGATCCCCTTTGGGCCACTTCTGACTTTTAAGAGTCCCTAACAGAACAGTTGTGTAATGCATTAACAATGCAAGATCAAGATTCAAAATGAGAGTTTATTAGTCATGTGTGCAAAATGTCAGTGATAAGTGTGCATTAAAATATTGCAACATGTCCAGTAGTGACACAAACATGTAAAGAGAATCTCCATGAGAGTCCTTGAGCTGTCAGTAAAGTGAGCAGTGTGTGAAAGATAGCGGTGGGAACAAAAGAGCGGAAGAGGGAGCAGTGACTGGATTGCTCTTTATTCAGGATCGCGATGGCCTGCAGGTAAAACTGTTCTTCGGCTTGCTGGTTCTGGATTTAATGCGGCAGTATCGTTTCCCTGAAGGGAGTCAGGTAAACAGTCTGTGTGCTGGGTGACTGCGGACTGTGAAGATTTTGTGAGCCTTGCTCAGACACCATGAATGGAAGGTGACCTGTAAAGCTGGAGATTACTGCCAATAATGAGTTCAGCTGCTCTCACGACTCTCTGGAGGGTCTACGGTCATGGAGGAAGCAGCTGCCAAACAGTAATGCGCCCAGTCAGGATGTTCTCTATGGTGAATCGTAGAAGACAGAATTTGGGAGGAACCAAAAGTCCTGAACCTCTGTAAGAAGGAGCGTCATTGACAAGTATATTTCACCACTGTCTTAGTGTAAAGGGACCTGGTCAAGTTATCGAGTAACCGTTCTCTTTGAATAACTGCCTCAAAAATGTTTAAAGGTTAGGGCCATCCTTCTGCAGCTGCCTATAGTCCACGATCATCTCCTTCGGTTGCTGTCATAGGACCACTCAATGATCTGGCCTCATCTCTCTATCTCTCTAGGCTTTCTCATCTCCATCGTAGTGGTGTCATCAGCAAATTTGTCTAATAGACAGTAAGTAAACTGAAAGTGTTGTACACAAGCCAATTTAACCTCTAAAACTCAGAGGGTATTGGTAAAATCTGATTTCAACAAACAAAAACTGTCTAAAACCAGTGTTCACTCTCCTACACACTTGCCGTTTGCTGCTCTTTCACTTGGCATTCTGCCGCTCTGCCGCTAAAATCTGGGCATTTATTGTCTATTGTGGGCATTTGCATGTGATGCCATTTTTAAAACCCCAGTAGTGGTTTTTATTAGTTCATGTTTTTTAAATTACAATAACTTTGGTTCTACATGACATAGGAACACCAAACAAAGCTCAACATGACGTCTGACACCTCGAGCATCAACACAAACCAGAGGTACTTCCATATAAGGAGCTGTTTTGCTGTATGACGATAATTTACCATTTGTTGCGCTTGAGGCACGGATCCGTCCTGCTCTTATGCTAAGGATTAATAAGTCGCTTTTCAGTGTGTGTTTATGTGTTCAGTGTGCGTTTGTGTTTATATTTGAGTGCATATTGGAAGTGGCAGTAGCCTAGTGGGTGAAACACTTGCCTGTGAGCCTGACAACCACAAAGTTGCAGGTTCAAACCCCCTCATACTGTGCCATTAACACTGTTCAAAGCACATGCTCACTGACTAGTATGAAGAGAAATCCAGCTGCGACTACACTGCTACAGCAGATGCCCCAGCTGTCTTCCTCCAAGAGGAACAGCTTATTACCTAGTATTTGACAGGTACCCTAAAAGGGGGACTGAATGGTCCAAGCAATCAGGGCAACAGCAGTTACTGTCATTGAGAAGGCATATATGTTGCTGTAATTTCCAAACCATTTTTTGCTGATCTACAATAATGTTGTTTAAAAATGTATTATGAAGTCAGTTTACTGTTGTAATATCAACGTTGCAAATAATCTCTCCACTACATGAGATACTATATGTTACTGTTTTGTAACTGAATCCTTCCGCTTTGGCTTTGTGCTTGGTCAGCACTGTGACCTTCTGGGAGAAAACAATACACTGTCAAAAATACATGAGGCAAGGTGTAATGCTGACCCTGAATGAGGGTTTAGTTGACTGTTACAGTGCAGAGAACTAGAAAAATAAAATGAGCAGCACTACCCTGTAAAAGAAGTCCTGTATAATGTACAGTAAGTTACTAGTAGCTTCATTACTAGCAATAAACTGTAAATGCACAGTACTGTGCTGTAGGACATTTTACAGTAATTTTGCTGCAGATACTGTACTACTGTATCAGAAAGTGTATCATTAAAGTTACATTGATTCCTGTAAAGTTGAGTTTGGGTCCCAGTACTTTTATTAGACACAACTATAAGCCCTGGCCAAATATTATTCAGTTACCACACCCAGTTTCTTTAGTTTACAGCAAAGAAAAATGACTTTGTGTCATAGGAAAAACAAATAGGCAGAAACATGTGTCAGTGTTTGTTACAGAACTAGTAAAAAATGCATGAAATAGGATTTACATACTTTACATACAGCTTAAGGCCCTGAAAAGATTAATGCAGCAGTTAAGGCAGTTTGTATAATGCTTTAAATATTCGGGATGTGTGTGGATGTTGAGGGAGGCTTTTATCTTATAATTAAAAAGTAGTTTTTCACACACGGCTGCTGTGTGCTTGCAGAGCAAGCACACTATTGTTCTTCTTTATCTTTATTTTCCTTCTGTTCACCCGTTTTTTGGCATGCTACTCCTCCCAGGGCTTTTGAGATAGAGACACCGTTCCAACTCTGAAATGTCGGGCCCGATCTGGAATAGCTACGTCCTGTCGTTCGTTTGTTATTCCCATGTTTCCGGTGAAAAAATGTGGCACAAGCATTGGCACGCTCAAAAACATAATTTGTCAGATTTAATTAATTTTTTTATGACACCTATTTCCATCTAATTTAATTAAGGAGTTCTAGCATAAAACCAATGTGTAAAACTAACATGCTTTTATTGTGTAAGTTT
>JBBPCX010003459.1:0-18431 GCA_037974365.1 Hydrocynus forskahlii
CTCTAATATAAGAGAAAATTCCACGCTACTGTGCTGTGTGATTTATTTATGCACACAGTAGTGCATTATGCATATATATATTGTCGTCAGAAACTGAACCGTCCACATGCCCATATGCAAGAAAAAGTGGCCTCGATCCACACGCCCACATGAGACAAACATGAGCAGACTTTGTCGCCATGGTGGCTACCCAGAATCCCCCAGGTCTTTGCTGCCCACTTCTGCAGCCCTGTTGCACCTTGTGAGCCACTACAGGAAGGAGGGACTGGTGGACGGGAAATTACCTCTATTTATGCCCATTTTACCGGCTTGGAGCTCTAAACTGAAGTCTCGATGGTTCCCTTATTGATTAGGCCATTGTTTCTCTTCCTGAGGGCGAAAGCTGGGCAGCGGTGAGGAGCCAGAGCAGGAAGACCAGAGGAGCAAAAATAAAACAGGACAGGGCGAAAGACAGGATAGCGTCGCCACTGTCATTGTTACCGACATGCCCACAAGTCTCTGAAGATAATTTATACCTATTTATAAAGTCATTTATAAAGAGTTTACTGATGCTGCACCCCTGAGTAAGACTTCCCATATACGACTATTTAAAATAAACAAAAGCTTTTCCCAACTCAGAGCTGATTTCATTCCAAGATGGACAGAGACAAGAACAATTCAACCCAACTCAGCTCAACTCAACCCAAACCAACTCAACCCAAGCCAACCCAACCCAACTCAGCTCAACTCAGCTCAGCTCAGCTCAACCCAAACCAACCCAACTCAGCTCAACCCAACTCACCTCAACCCAAACCAACCCAACTCAGCTCAGCTCAACTCAGCTCAACCCAAACCAACACAACCCAACCCAACCCAACCCAACTCAATCCAACTCAACCCAAACCAACCCAAACCAACTCAACTCAACTCAGCTCAACTCAGCTCAACCCAAACCAACCCAACTCAACTCAATCCAACCCATCCCAACTCAGCTAAACTCAACCCAAACCAACCCAACCCAGCCTAACTCAACTCAACTCTGCTCAGCTCAGCTAAACTCAACTCAACTCAAACCATCTGTAATAACAAATTCGTACAATGGTTACATCTGTTACATTTGCATCAATTTATTTGTAAAACAGAATAATTATCTTATATCACTGCAGACCAGTCAGAGTGCCCATGCCGACCCCTGTCCGTCACTGAAAGCTCCTACAACGGTGAACATCAGAACTGGACATTAGAGTGATAGAAGAAGGTGGGCTGGTCTGATGGATCATGTTTTCTTCTACATCATGCAGACGACCATGTGTGTGTTTTACCTGGGGAAGAGTTTGACAAGGATGCACAGTGGGAAGAAGGCGAGGTGAGAAATGTCTATTCACATCATTTATTTGCATATCACAAAGAAAAACAGATCCTTTAACCCTCCTATTGTGTTCCAGTCAAATCTGACCGATTTTCAAATTTTCTCTCTAGAAAATGCAGTTAATTTCGTCGGTTTGTCATAAGGTTCCATGAATTTGTTTACACAAGGCACTGGAATGCATAAAAAATATTTTAGAATTTTAATTACATTTTGTGTTTTATTGAACTTAGGAAACACTCATGGTGTTCCCGGTCAAAAATGACCGGTCATTAGAAATTAATTAGTAAGACTCAGATTAGTGAATAAAATAGAGTTTAAGAACATTCACACACCCACCATACTGGTGCCTTTGAGCACACACACACACACACACACACACACACACACACACAAACACATACCTTATGTCCCCCTTTCCTCCACAGGAACCTCTCCAATTCAATTTTTACTCCATGGGGAACCACACCTGTTGACAATTCATTCAAATAAAAATTCCTGAAGAAATTTTGAGATTGCTCTGCCACCCAAAATCTCCATAGCAACCGCTTCCTTCACCTGAGCAACCATCTTGTTTACCTTGCAACCGCATAGAAACTCCCCAGCCAGGCCTGCACCCTCGCAACCACCTGGAAACTACACAGCAACAACCTCCTACAGCATAGAAACCACCTTTTATACCATAGGAACCATCTGGAAACTCCCAAACAACCGCCTCCTACACCACAGCAAGCACCTAGCAACCGCTTGGTAAACCAGAGCAAAAAAACAGAAACTCTTTAGCACCTCCTACAAACAGAAGCTGCCTAGAAACTGCTTAGCAACCAAATCCTACACCGCAGCAAGTGCCTAGCAACATCCTAGCAACCGCTTTGTATATCAGAATCAAAACCAGAATCCGAAAACTTTATTGATCCCGGAGGAAATTGCTTTGACACAAATACCATAGCAACCACCTAAAAACTCTCTAGCAACCTCCTCATCCACCTTAGCAACTGCCTAGAAACTACTGAGCAACCACATTGTATCCGATAGCAACCATCTAGAAACTCCTGAGCAACAACCTCCTACACAGCAACCGCCTAAAAACTATTTAGCAACCCACTTCGACACCATAGCAACCACCTTTTATACCATGGCAACCACAAAAAGTTGTCTTTTTTCTATACTAAATAAATCATACCTGTCACTTTTGACCGGGAACACGACAGCTGTGATTTTGTGCTAAAAAGTGATGGGTTAAGCCTAACTGAACACAATAGGAGGGTTAATACAGTTTGTTGCTAAGCTACAGGTAAATGGGCTGGAGCAGCGTTCTGAAACAGAAGTTTATTGACTGATGTTTGGGAGATTCCCTGCTAATCATATTGTAACTGGAATGTTTCTGTCCCTCTGTTTTGTTCTCTGCAGCCTGACCTGCTGAGTCACTTCAGTTTTTATCCAATTGGACTACCAGTCTTACCTACTCAACCTCTTCCATGACAGAAAACAGGATTCTTTCACGCCGGCCCTTGGGGATAAGGGGCTCAGTCAGGAGGACTCAGATAACAGCTCACACTCCGACTCCTGCGGTCAACACAAACACCATCAGCACTAAAGCACTAAATCAAACCAGCCTTCCTCTTCCTCCCAGACCAGCGGCCACTTGCAACAAACATCTTGGCCTGAGCTTGAGGTCACGGTTTAAAACCTCCTGTAGAAGTAGAAACTAACATCTTATGGGAAATTCCAATTATTTTTCACATTTTCTACATCATGTAATCGCTGTAATGTTATCCACAGTGTTTTTGGTGTGAAACAGTTCATTGTAGACACTCAGATTTCTTTACAGTGGTGGTGAATACAACACAAATCCAGTCATTTTATTCACTATCGTCCTTCAGCGAGGCTCTCTTCAGCGAGATGTGTCTCTCTAGTAAACTAGAGGAGAATCTGATGTAAATCAGATTTTATTGGGGACTAGTTTGGCTCAGAATGCCCTGCATATATGAACCTGGTTAGTTTTAGTGACACAAACATCCCAAAACTCGGGTAGAACAACGTCTCAGGTGTCAGGCAGTGCAACCATAATCATTTGATGCAATAACTTTCTGTGAGGGAGATTTTAGAGGGAGACATCTGGTTGCATTCACCTCCACTGTGAACAGTTCAGACTGTGAATCTCTCTTGACACCAGTTGAAAATAAATTGGATTTTGCGTCATCCTCATTAAAACTTGCATTTAGGCTTTATATCATTGTTGAGCACCTGTGCAGTCAAAGTCGCACTGGTTAGTGCAGCGTCTTTTGTAGAGCTAACTAAAGTGGTCAGTAAGTCTACCGGCTCAACACAGCAGTTGGTCAGTGTCGATTCAGTCATGTCACTGCTGACTGGACAGTCTTGGAGCTCCAACACATCACCAGGATAGTGCTGCTTAAGTTCTTAACTGGAGAAACGTGGAGAGCATTATATTATATGCTTATATATGCTTACATAAGGTTTCTCGTCTCAGAAATGGCAGGAGGAGAATAAATACATACAACGCTTTGAGTTTACAGTGCTCACTGCCATAAGTAGTTTGGTTGCGTGTGACGGATGAATACGCAGTAACGCGGCATGTGAGTGTGCGAGTTGCCGCCCCGCTGTACGCTTACCGCCGCCATTTTGGACTGTTAAAAGAGGAAGTGCTTTTACACTAATTTTTTGTAATTTTTTCTGTTACTATAGTACAGTGTAGAAGTACAATATATTTATGTCCTTTTTCTTTTTCTGTGGCGTAGTTGTGTTTTTATGATTTCACAACTGTGTTAGGATCGGTAAGTGTCTTAGGCCAGGGTGTGTTTCGACTAAAATTAGGGTACATCATTGTCGTAGGTACTTGTGTCGTAACTTGAGGACCCCAGAATATGTAATTTCAGTTCAAAGTGATCTGACTCTAGAGAAATCTGTTAAGAATGTAGGACTGATGGTTAACTGTCAGAATATATCAATTTTTAGGCTTTTATTTTGTACATTATTTTTGTTTTCCTGTTCAAATTGTAAAATAACATCACATATTAACATAAACTTATACATCAATTATATCATATTACGTTAGCAATACTGCTGCAAATGATGCTAATTTCTTAAAGGAAAGAAGCACGAATGTAACTTTTAGTAATAAAGTTCACTTATTTAACTTTCAATTTATGAAATGGACTCAGTTAAAGCACGTTGTTTAACATACAACACGATAGTTGTGTGGCTCTAACAGGCTGCCTCCTCCACCTTAATTAACTCTCCAGCCAATCAGGAACTTCTGAATCAGAATCAGAAAACTTTATTGATCCTGGAGGAAACTACTTATGCTACAACTGCACAGACATACAAAGACAAGAACAACATAAATATAAAGTCTTTATAAATCCAATAAAAACTCTGCAGAAATATTCAGTATGAAATATACTATGCTATATGCACAAATACTTGGGTATAATTTAATAAAGAAGCTCATTATCCTGGGCAGGTACTCCAGATTGTGGCTGGAACCTTCTCAGGAAGGTGGATCTCCAGGACCAAGGTTGGTCACCACTGGTCTAAAATGTTTAGTTCAAAATTTTAACTCAGATGAGAGCATTAAAAAGGCCTTTTGATGGAGGCCAGTCTTCTAAACTGAGGATAGTGATGGCAGAAATCTCTGACGCAATGCATTTTTAACCAATTTTATCTCCAACTGAGTCATCCACTAAAATGGGAGGTAAAAGGTGAACATGTGCTTGTTCCAATACACATCTTCTAGACAGTTCAATATGCTTGTTGGAGAACGCTAACTGCTAATTCAGTTATGCCAGTTAACAGATGTCCAACTGGTTTGCATCGTGCTGAGAGATGGGAGCATGCTGAGATGGCCACCCTATGCTGGCCATCATTGGAGGCTAAATTCACAATTTCCCAAAGATGGAGCCGACAGATGCTCCACTCTGAGGCCTACATTTAGATGGAACCTTAATCTTCTCCCAAAGGGTCAGAAGAAGTAATCACATTGCCAAAAGCAGATAATGTTGATGATGTTAATGATGAAAAAGTGTCCAACTGTATTGATTTATGTTTTTATTAGCCGTTCACCCTAATTTACCACAGTGCTAATGAGTTATTACGGATCTGTCTCTATGGTTACACAACGTGAGTTCCATGACCTTCTGACCTCCATTAATAACAGCAGAGTCGCCACTGAAGACTCACTGCGTCTGCAGTTGGGTGTGTTTGTGTCACATGACCCGCTGAGTCTCTGGTGAGGGAAAACTGAGTTCACTACAGACATAACACAAGTCTTTATGCACATACTAGCAAACTAGCAAGGGTGGACACACACACACACACACACACACACACACACACACACACTCACACAGGGTCATATGGTTACTGTGGACATACAGCAGTTGGAACACAATAAGCCATTGTGCTGTAAGACCCAAAGAGCTGCTGCCATATGGCATTGCAATCAGTCCGTATTATAATTGTGCTCCTAAGTGGCTGCCCATTGTGAAGCACATCGGTGTCAGTCCATTTATCCTTCAGGGCACACACACACACACACCCTGATACATAGATGTATGACATCACCAGAGGGTCCTTTGTCCAGTATGATTACAAGTTGGACAGCAATCTATTAAAACTGGTGTGCAGTGAGAGGGTGTGTGCATATTGTATTAATAATCCCATGCACACACACACACACACACACACACACACACACACACACACATATGTATATAATGTGGTGGGCTGGCACCACGCCCATGGTCGGTCCCTGCCTCGCATCTGTTGGCCCCGGGTACACGGAACCTAGTACACAAGCACCTCATTCTGCTTTATGAGGTACAGATTAGTGATCACCCAAATCAAATCTTATTTAATGAGGAAATGTATTAAAAAAACTGCTGTAATCAACACTCTCCTCTCGCAATGTGACCAGTTGGATGGCAAAACACTACTGGAAGTACGTCAAAGGTAATCATTGCCATTTTGTTTAAGAGTGAACAAGAGATTTGTTTTCTTTGAAGTATTCAAGTTCTGTAAACACTGCATCATTTATCTTATTCTGATTGTCATTTCCTTTAAAATTATGCTTTAAAGAACAATATTTTTATTTGGAAATTAGGAGAAATATTGTCAGTAGTTCTTAAAAACGAAAGCAAAGCTCTTCAGTTCAGTACTTGCACCCATAAAAGATAAGACCTCAGAAACTGAAAATTTTTTCAGTGGCCTCTTATTTTTTCTGGAGCTGTATACACATACAAAATATCAACTACTTTTTTTTTACAAAAAAACAAAACAAATTGTGATTTTTTTGGTTGACAACAGTGTTATTACACACTGAGAAAAAGCAGGCTGCATATGTGCCCAAGACTTTTGCAAAGTAGTGTATATTATGTAAAAATGTATATATTATTTAGTGCTTTTGCGATGTCACAAATAGTTATTGCCTTTTGACTCAAGGCAGCTAGTCACATCAGAAGTCGTTTACATATAAAGTCTTGAAAGTACAGCAACAAAAACATTCTGTTTCAATTTGGAAAAAGGTCAAGTAAAAATGACGTTTTTGGGACTGGCACATAAAACCATGCAAATGTCATAAAAATTAAACAAAAGTAAGATGTAGTATATGGGCCTTCTTCTAATTTGCTTAATGTTACTCATCCCAAATGGCTTTCACTGATTACACAGGTCAACAAAAAATTTTTTTGTTATCATCAAAAACCACAACACACTTTTCTAAACCAGTTTTTCATGCTGATTTCAGATCTGCTTTCATTTTTTTTTCAGTCACATCAACTTTTTGAATTATGAGTAATATTAGATTTGCAATAGACTTGCATGCGGTTTTTACAAAACCGCATGCACAAATCAAGAAACTGTTTCAATATTTTCAGTGCGAAGTCAGATAGGCGCACACTGAGGCATAGATATAATAATCAGTCAGTCAGCTACCACTGTTTCTTCAAAAACGCTTAGCATATGATTATTATATCGTCGCTGTCGGGCGGAAACCTCAAATGTCCAATACGGCTATTTTTCAGGAAACTCAAAAAACTATGTATATTCTAAATAAATGAATACTGTGTCATCAAAATTGGTATAACTATTTTCAACACTTTTCATTGGTTAATAATTTCTCAATTTTACAGACCCACGTGGAGACTGACCAATAGTATCGATTTATGAAAAAAACAACAAAGACGAAAAGTGGAGTTACGAGGATTCCGCCAGACAGCGACAATATGCTAATTATTCCAAATATATAACTAGCTTCATCACAAAAACTGTACGTGCTAGGGAAAAACTAAACACAGATTTGAAATCAGCATGAAAAACACTACAAAACCCACATAAGCTTATCTCTGATGATTTTGACCTGTTGACCTGTGATATCAGCACGAGCATTTCATTTTCCACATTGACCGTCCTGAAGAAGTTTGCTTCCTCAGTTTTGCATTCAAGCAACAAGATAAATGTAGCTAACAACAAGTTTATGATCACCCATTAGCATGCTAAGTGCAGACCTAAATCAACACATAATCATCTATAAACTGTGTGGAGGTGTTTCGTGATCTCTAATAGACTCACTTATGTGGTTTCTGACCCTGTACGGCTTACTGTTATCTATAGTTAAAGCTACATTAGCATAGCTAAACTTCAAGCCTGAATTTTGTTTGTAGCCTACTTGAGTCCAAGTTCATAGGTAATAGTAACTTTTGCAGTATCAGAAACCACATAAAAAATCTGAACACCTTCACATGGTTACAGGAGAGTATGTAGTGTTTCACATGTTAACTTGCAACATATTAAAGATAAGATATGATAAGATTAGTCTCACAAGTGGGAAATTTGCATTGCTATGGCAGAAAGTGGACAGAACAAAGGTAAGAGTAGCTGAACAATAGATTAAAAGCTATACAACACAACAAGATAATATAAAAAGTACACTAACACTAATTTAACTAATACAAAAAATATAAATATAGACATTTCTATGTATATGCAAATATATATATATATATATATATATATATATATATATATATATATGTATGTATGAACACTGTGGATATACAGTATATACAGGTACACAATGGAGTATCCTCAGCAGGCACTGACAAAACAGTAATAATGTAACGACACAGATTGCCCACTGCTCACAGTAATCTTTTACCCCAAAAAATGCGCATGTTGCACCAGAAAAAAAAGAATATTGCACAGAAGAGAAAAATTGCACAGAACAGAGACTTTCATTCCTTTAGCTTCCATTACTTCCATTAGCTTCCATTACTTGATACATTAGCACTGTAGAGCTGATTTCAAAGTAAAGCAGTAAACCTCAGACACCAGACATTGGAAAAATTGTGTGAAATTGTGTTTTTTTGGCCAAACAATCAGCAGACTTGTGGAAAAACAGGCCCAACCAATCAACAGTGGAGCGGATCTCCAGAGAGCAGCCCTGAGGAAACTCTTCTTGTCCGTTATCTCCAGCCGGACAGGGCCTGCTTTCTCCCCTATCAGTGTTCCACTGCAAACTCCTCAGCTTTCTCAAGAACAGCCTTCACCAGCTGCCACCAGCAGACATCAGGCATGAATCCCAAAACATTTCAGTTAGATTCCTCAAAAAAAACACCCAGAGGAAAGTCAAATTCATAAGACGACTCTTCTCTGTCCAGCCTGCTTCTCCTAAACACAACTGAGCTCAGTTTAACATCAATATTAGCTTCTGACCAGCTCCCACTTCTTAAATTCAGCTCCTCAGAAAGAGCCTCCTCTAATCTCAGCCCGATCCCAATTTAAGATCTTAAATTGAAATTTTGTTTCTCTCACTGTTCTGATCTTTATTCATCTCAGATCATCAGATCTTCAGGTCAATCAGAAGATCCAAACGAAAAGTTTTTTCTTATAAATGAGTCTGAAATTTGCCTTAGTGAACAAATTCAAGTCTCAAAGCTACCAAAGTCAGACTGTTTTGAGAGCCATGAGGGCTCTTGTAAAGTGCCCAGTTAACAGAAGGAAAAGATGTCTCTACTAAAGTGGCCAGTTTGTGGGAATGCATTGTAGGTGTTTCTAATGAAGTGGCCAATCAGTGACATTAATGGTTAAAGTCAGACAGTTTTGTGATCAATAAGGTTGTTAAAGAGAGGAGAACAGAGAAGCCGATGAAAACAGCAGAAGAACTTCTGTCTTAAGTTTAAGTTTTTTTTTCTTTTGCTCTTTATTTCTCCTGAAGGGGGGTTTAGCAGAAACAAGTCAGACTTCAATAATCTCCAAATAAGATGATTTACTTCTGATGGGACAAAGAAAACTGTTGTGAGCAGTAAAATCTTCCTCTGAGAATCTGTCACAGTTTCCTTTGATTCAGTTGTTTTGGAGCAATTGAGAATTATTTTACATAAATAATGAGCTCCGTAAAGAATTATAGCATAATGACAACTCATCAAGTTTTTTATGTATGAATGTAGTCTGACGATTTCATTTTAGCCAAAAAAAAGAATGTGAATGACAGCTATTACAACTGATTGTAACATTCCAGAATTGATGCTTTAGGATGCCTGACCATGCCTTTACAGCCTTAGTGACCAGTACTGCCCCAGTTACACAGTTGAAAGTGTGTGTATGTGTGTGTGTGTGTGTGTGTGTGTGTGTGTGGTTGTATCCTCTATCTGCAAACCCAGTTTCCTCACTAAGGAGGAAGATGGGAGACAGCTGAGCAACAATGGCAGGAAAAGCTTCCAGATTGCATCAAGATTACAAAAAAAACACACCTAACACACTCCTGTAATCAACTCACACACAATCTCACATACACTCAACCTCTCACTGCATTATGGGCCTACATAAACAACAGGGTTAGGGTTATTGTTTTTTCCCCCCAAACTTATGTCCTTTAGTATTTACACCATAATATGGCCCAGAAGTAGATGTGGACTGTAGGAGTGCCAGCAGTTCAAGCCCATTGTTGGTGCAAGGGCTCAAATATAAAGAGGTTAAGAGGACATCTTCAGACGTTATTGTCTGAAAGTTATGCACAATGTTTTAAACCTTTTCCAGGCCGTAATTCAGACTTAACATCACTGCTACTACTGTTTACAGCTGCAGTGAGGAAACAACCATTTAGACCCTTCTGGTTTTGTTATTTAATGCACTTCCACTGCAGATATCCGTTAAACTTGTCTTTGCACTTCTTTGTAGTAAATCTGATGTTTCATCAAGAGAACCCAAACATAAACCCAGAATACCTCCAGAATGGCCTCTAAAGAAGGTGAAGATGGCCTCACAGACCTCCTGACTTCAATCCCATTAAAGATTTATGGAGGATTTTTAAATTGCAAGTCCACCAGTGGGACCCTCGTAACCTTGGGGGATTGAAGACAGTTGGGAATCGGCCAAAACTGGCCCAAAGTTGTGCAAAAATGGAATTAATTCTTACCATAGAAGCCCTGCAGCTGTAATTACTGACAATGACTTTACAAGTATTGATGTTATTCATTTGTATCGTCTGAATACTTTTTCCCTTTCAGTTTCCTTCTTTAAACACATCTTTGTCTGTGCTTATGAACACATACTTATTTAGACATTTTTTTAAAATCACAATGTAGTCCATATGATATATTGTTTAAGAAACGGCATTAGCAAGTGAAATAAAAAAATCACTAATTATCAATAAGAAATTATATATCATTAGCAAAGTTTTTATCATGAATACACACACACATATATATATTGTGATAGATAGTTAATCTTGTTTACAGCAAACTAAGGTGGAAAAAGCATAATGCACAAGAGTACAATGCATGCAGTCCTGTGTGAGTGCATACTAAGTGGTTTATAAAGGCTCAGCCAATCAGATTTCAGAACCTTAACTAGCCATTTTGTAACTGGGATTTCTCAACAAATCAATGCCATTTGAAGCAAAGCTTTCAAGTGTTAATGCTAAACTGCACACTACCACACTAAACAGCGCGTAGAAAACAGTACACAGCCATTAGAAATGCATCCAGTTGTATGTGAAGTAGAGAAGTGAATGGTTTGGGACGCACCTTTGCTGCAGCAGCTTGGTTGGTGTAGTGGATAACATCTCCACTGTTCAAGAAGAAGAGCAGGGCTGGATACTCAGAGGAAGATTTGGCTGCTCACAAGAGTCTCATCTTCTTATCTGGAGATGTTGGAAGTCTGACTTTTTTCTCCTTAACCCCCCTTTAGGAGAAATAAGGATCAATTGAAAAAAAACATTTAACTCAAATCAAAAATGAAAATCAAATCAAAAATCAGTCTCAGTTTTCTTCTCTTTAACAACCGTATGGATCTCAAAACTGCCTGCCTGGCTGTGTCGGGTAGTTTTGAGACTTGAATTTGATCACTGAGACAAATTTCAGATGTCTTCAGGCTCATTCATAAGAAACCAAGTTTTCTATTGGATCCTCTGGTTGACCTGAAGATCTGATGATCTGAGACAAATAAAGATCAGAGCAGTGAGAGAAAAGAAATTTAATTTTAACATCTTAAATTGGGATCAGGCTGAGATTAGAGGAAGCACTTTCTCAGGAGCTGAATTTAAGGAGTGGGAGTAAATGGTGTTAAACTGAGCTCAGTTATGTTCAGGAGAAACAGGCTGGACAGAGAAGAGTCTTATTTTGAATGGTCCTTTCCTCTGGGTATTGTCCTGAGGAATCTAACTGAAACATTTTGGGATTTGCAAGCTATGGTGTCCACTGGCAGCGACTGGGAGACTCACCACACTACACCAGTAAAGTCCTTGGGCAAGACTCCTAACTCTACATTCTCCTACATCTGTGAAACTCAAAACTCAAAAATACCTGTCAAATGATGTAAATGTAAACAATGCCAACAATAAAGAGTAAAAATTCCAAATTCTTGTCAAATAAAGAATTACACGACTGGCCCAAACTATTTGCACACCACAGGTTTTTACCACTTTCCATTTATTTCAGAAACTGCAGATTTTTATTTTTGTTAAACATCAGAAAGTTGTTGAACAACTATAAATGAAAATATATCAAATAAAACAGGTTTCCTTTATAAGATGAAAGAATCTGTAACAGTGCATGTCTGACTGTCTATTACCTGGTTGTGTGGTGATACAGAGTCAAATTCTAGACTGTCCTTTAACTTTAAATGCACTCGTTCACCGTTTCATCACTTAAAAGCCCTTCAATCAGGCCTCTCGAACTGTCCCAGGAGAAGTCGAGCGTTTTTGATGAGCCCTCTGAGAAACTTGGCAAACGCCCCCGGAGACATAAACACGCCATCGTAAACAATACACACGTACGCGAGCCTGGGTCAAGTGTGACTTATTGTTGATTCCCAGGTCGTCCCGCGCAAAAAACCGTAAACAGGCAAATCCACTTCCTGTCCTCTTCTGACGGGTAAAGCATCTGTTTGACCCTTTGACCCCAAGGAATCCCAAACTGACTTCCTGCCCCATGTCGGATTGCCAGACCCCTCCCTCCCTCCCGCTGACCAGACCGGACAACATACACTTACACTCACTTATCAACTCTCAGAGCAACTCAGAAAAGCGCAAGCTGAAGTAAATGAACGTATAAGCGAGTCACCGCCTCAGAGCTGAGTCACTGTGAGAGATCATGACCTCAAAGACTCAAAAAACAAGGACACGCAGTAATAAAGACCTTTCTGTATTCATTTAGAAAAGTGTGTCCTGTCAGTTTAGGGGAATTCCACCCATTTTTCCAAATTTCTGCATTAATGTAGTTTTTAAAGAGTAAACAGAGTGGGTTTAGAGTGGGTCTGGTAGTGAAACAGTCTGTTCTGGAGAAACTGAACAAAATGCAGCTGGTCAGAAGAAAATGCAGCTGGTTGGCTAGCGGTTAGGGTGTTCGCCCTGCGAGCAGGAAGTCATGGGTTCAATTCTCAAAGCACCTCTGAGTTACCCTGAGCAAGGTACCGTCCCCACACACTGCTCCCCGGGCGCTGTGTTCCTGACTGCCCGCTGCTTCACCTGGTGAATGGGTTTAAATGCAGAGGGTTGTGGTGCACATGGCGTCTCCCATGTTTTGCTCATACAAATCGCTGGATGGATACGTTTTTAAAAGTCACCCCCTAATATAATTGTTCCAGGGCCCATGCATACAAGGCATCTTACACCTGGTATCGGGCTGTGCTGGCTCGGTCCGTTGTGTTCACTCCTGAACGCTTTGCATTGAGGTGATATTTTAGACGTAATGTTTAAAACATAAAAACAACTTCAACATTCTCTGTGTCTGTACTTATAAACATTTATTTGAGCATTTCAGAACCTGTCTGTTGGCTTAAACTGTTAGCGAGTTTTGAGTCTGTGAGTTTCCAGCAAATTTTTAACTTTTAGAAATAAAGTTTATTGAGCAGAAGCACAACAAATGGTAAATTGTCATCATATGGCCAAACAGCTCCTTACATGGAAGTTCCCTCATTTGTGTAGATACTCATGGTGTCAGATGTTTTGTTTTGTGTTCCTATGTCACAAAGAACCAGAATTGCTGTTATTGGAAAAACATGTAATAATAATAACCGCTATTGGGGTTTTAAAATTGCCGTCACAGTCAAATACCCATAAAGAAATAATTTCCGGTAGAACTTTCAGGATAGTCTCCGCCCACAAGTGGGTGGGGAAAACCTGCAGAAGGAGGGGGTCCGGAGAGCAGCCGGGCGAAAGAACAGCAAACAGTGAGTATGTAGGAGTACAAACACCGGCGCAGACATCGTGTGTGTTGGAGGTCAGCGATGCCCTCCTCCCAGCCATCACCTGACCCCCAACACACACAATGTCTGCGGCGGGCCTAAAACATCATCAGGGACCACACACACCCCGACCATGGACTGTTCTGCCTTCTCCCATCAGGGAGATGCTACAGAAGCCAGCAGGCTGAGGAACAGTTTTTCCACACTATCACTATGCATAACACTATCACCAGGGCAGCTGGTGGCCTAGTGGTTAGTCGTGGGTTCGATTCTGCTAAGACTGCTAAGCACCTCTGAGGTACCCTTGAGTAAGGTATGGTCCCCACACACTGCTCCCCGGGCGCTGTGTTCCTGGCTGCTCGCTGCTTCACTTGGTGAATGGGTTTAAATGCAGAAGAAGAATTTTGTGCTGTTCACACTGTGTGCTGTGGTGTGTTCACGTATGACAGAAGTATTCACTTCTATTAACTCATTGCACTAACCTCCGCTCATCCCCACATTCATGGACATCTCACATCTACTTGTACATATCTACATTGCTATAACTTTATACAACTTTAACTTTTATAATTTTAACTTTATATACATTACATTTATATAAAACTTCCTCCTGAGAGCTGCTATTTCAAGTATATACAATTGCACTGTTTTACTACAATACACTATAATATTATATAATACATATATTGTACACATAAATCACACACACACACACACACACACATATATATATATACATATATATATATATCTATATATATATCTATATATACACATATATATCCTGCGCCTTTAACTCTGTATATTCTGTATACATTGCTTCCTCCACTTCATTCTACTATTTGCACTTCTGCTTAGACATGAGGTCTGCTTAGATCCAAAACTGCAAACATGTGTACTATGTACAATGACAATAAAGTATATCTAATCTAAAAAAATTAGACTGTTTTACACCATTTTACTGGTCGAAAACAGATTTTACACTCTGAGTTCTAAGGGTTAAATGGAAACCTGTTTCTGTCTGTGGTGGCTGACTGTAAGATACAGAAGCAGAGATCAGGTTCAAAAACTCCTTTAAAACATTAATGAGCCGAACACTCGGCCTCCGATAAAACAGAACATTCCACACACTCCCCCACATCTGACGCTATTAACAGCTGAAATCATGACGTTAAATATGTTAAAGGCTGAGCATTTATCCATTGCTGGAGCTTTAGGAAGCTTTGACATGCAGTTACACACTTCTTTCATGACAAAAGTGTAAAAAATGTATAAAACAGACTCCAGGACTGAACGGCCTGAAGCTCTGTCACCATGATTATGATCATCGTACGGATTAAATGCGGTCAAGGCCATAAAATCATGACTAACATCAAGTTATGAGGTCATACCACTTTATTTGGTAAATATTAGTGACATTAATGTCTGCTCTTAAAACAGATAAACTGTGTTTGGCGCAGGCGGGTGTCACAGACAATATCCTGAGGGAACAAATTTGGGACAATCCTTCTCGGAAATCTTGAAATAAGACAGACATTTGGAGGAGGATTGTGGGAAACTTCTGGGAAGGGAGAGAGGAAAGAGAGAAATGAACATTAACCTCCTGGACTGTTGGGTAATGAGGGTCCATATCCACAGAAAAGCTTTTTTTAACCATTGCATCTGTATCATAGTCAGTTTTCTCTCATAATGAGTTAAACATGTTTGCAAACTCTTAGGAAAGGACTGAAACCCTGGCTGAGCCGTCACACTCACTACAAGTTTTGTAGGGACCTAAAAATTACACGAGGGCTCCGACTCCACCTCATGTCACAGCAGGTAACAGTGTTTAGATAAGAAGATGAAGAGCAGCTCTTATTCTGGTCACGAAAAAAGAAAAAACACTCCTCCATTGACAAAACAAAACCCCCCTTTAAATTAAATAAAAACCGCTTCCCCTCTCGACAAAATGATAAAAGCAAACATCTTCCATGTGTTCAGACAGAGCCAGGGAAAACTTCACCCGTTTACCACCCATCAGTTCTACCCTAAGGAAAGTTATTCTGATCTCTGAAAGAACGAATCGAGCAGATTTAGAGCTAAACTTATAAACATAAACACTTTGCAGGTATAATTCAGCAACGTGGTCGACATGGATACTTCAGACTTCAGAGTGTTTTATAAAAATACATGAAAAATAAACATACACATAAAGGTTTACTGACGGAATTCAGCAACTGCCTAGAGGGTCCTCTTATAGGTATTATATTGAACAGGTGTCATTCTAAGTGCACTGAGATGCATTGAAAATACAGTCAGTGATGATCGATCATTTGACGCTGGTGTAACCTTTAAGACTACTAACAGAATAATGAGCCTGTAGTTTAAGGCAGACAGAGGGAAGGACTGTTAATGTGTCTATCAGGGAGGTTTGGAGGAGTTTTAAAGCTCATTAGCAGAGTTTTAATCCCTCAGACGACCTAAACTGTCTGATCATCCAGTAATACAGACATTCAGAAGCAACACAGGGAGGCTAGTAGGGTGAATAACAGTCATGGGTTTCAACGGGGCTGTAGGACCTGAAATACAACACAGTTCCATTACTCCCACGGTTGTTTGGAGGGTCTGGGGTCCTCCGGCGTCTGGGCAGGCTGAGGGGAGTGAGGGTCACTCAGATTTTCCACAGTCACACGGCTCCTGTTTCAAAAACGTTCGTCTACTGTACAGCTGCAGCCTCAGGGATCAACACGGCCTGAACTAGTCTCCCGTCTGTTTTCCTAAAACACACGGAGCTGTAGACGCTTTCACACGCTTTCTCACACTTTCTCATATGTAGTCGATCAAGTAAAATATCAGAAATCAGACAATTTTATTGATCTTTATTGATTCCGGAGAAAACACCATAAAACGTGGTCTGTTTGCCCCTTTTAGGAGCTATGATGCTAATGTCACGAACAAATATGCTAATGGTACATTCCACTTAAACGGGGAAGTCTGAATGTCCAAGTTTCTAGTATGAAATTTGAACTAGAACATCCTTGAAGTTAGATTTTTGTCACAAAAAAAATTAAAATCCACTGAGAGCTGTGAATGCTGCAGTAAAACCTGATTATTAGCACTTCTTATTAGTGTATCATTAAATCAGTCAGGGACACAGTGTGGATTAGTGTCCATCTATGGATGCGTTGTTGTGAGATTTGTGCCCAAAATACAGTGTATTGCACCATGAACTGATATTGCTAACAGTGGCTAACATTGGCTAACCTGGCAACTCATTATCATGGTGCTAATCAAACTGTGCAGAGGTGTTAAGTAATCTCTATTAGACTCGCTTCTGTGGTTTCATGACTGTTATCTATAACCACGGGCTAAAGCTGCTTTATTTCAATTACTTGTTACTACAGTACAGCGAAAAGGTGTTGATCCATCCCTCGTTTCTACATATTTTGCTTGCAAAGATCCAGAATTTTTTTGTGTGGTTTTGAGGAACAGTTCTTCAGGCTTATTGAAGGATTTCCACGTTCAGTCCTGGCCCTTAATCTGACCAGTTTCAGGGGAATGTTTTCTGTTTGTAAGTGACCTATGTATTAATCATTAAAGCTCGTAACTCAAATTACTCGTATGTAAAATCAATTTTCCCTGCTGGCATGAATTGAAATGCCATTAATCTGTTCCGGATCTCCATAAAACATCGCATTTTTTGTTTTATGTATTCAAATAAGAAAATGTTCTTATAAATAATTAATATTGTATAAGAACACAACAATAAACTGGTTTTATTAAGTATAATGTACAACATTTGCCTTGCAGATCAGACAACTTGAAGATGCTTCGGCTGCAATAATTCCAGTAAAAGTTTTGAGGTAATCCTCGGCTGCCTTCATATCCGCGCTCACTGCCTCACCACGCCTGACAACCAAGTGAATGCCGGTCCTCTTTTTAAAATGCTCGAACCAGCCCTGACTGGCTTTAAACAGCTCGCCCGATCCCTTGTCCGCCGAAGTACCCGGATCTGCTGCAGCAAATCGGCGTAAACAGCTCGAGTCTTCTCGCAGATTGTATCCTCCGTTACGGGATCTCCTGCGAGCTACTTCATTGTCAACCACACCATCAGCAGCTTCTCCATATTTTCGTGGATAGATGTCCGCTGTTCAGAAAATATTTTTATGCCCTTGGCTGGCGTTATAGCCTTTATTGACTCCTTCTGCTTCAGTAAGGTGCTGACTGTAGAAGGGACATGCTCATACTGCTTCACCAAGTCGACTACACTCACACCTGGGTCGTATTTTTATAATTGGTTCCTTTAATTCAATGCACATAATCTGCTTCATATATATATACAGGGAGTGCAGAATTATTAGGCAAATGAGTATTTTGTCCACATCATCCTCTTTATGCATGTTGT
>JBBPCX010003488.1:0-18430 GCA_037974365.1 Hydrocynus forskahlii
TGAATGTGTTCTTGGGTTAATATCACTGTTTTTATCTTCTAAATTCAGTTCTATTTTCACATGGGAATCGTCCTGTTTTCCTCTACAGTGGACATGCTGGGAAATTAAAACGAAAAATATATTTAAAGAAATTTAAATTGTAAGGTTTTTTTTTTGTCCCAAATAGATAGAAAATCACACAAAAAAAGAAACTGTAAGACACTTTTTTTCTTCGGTTCTCAGGAGGATATAAAATATAACTGTATACGTTTTTTGGTACTGTCCAGAGAACACAAAGAAAGCGTGTCTTGGGATGGTGAAATGGAGGCGGGAGGTTTGAAAGTAGCCAGTCCGATAGCGTTATCCATTATTCCTTGCTGCTGATTGGCTGCAGCCCTGTGACACATCTCTGGTAGACACAGTCAGGCATTCCTGCATCATAACTATCTGTGCAGCCATCTCGAATGTTTCGCTGAGTGTTCTCGTGTTTTTCGTTTTGCTCTTCTTTACGTCTTATATTTTTATTACTGTAAATTAAATGAATTTATTACTGCATTTACCCTGCTTATACCAAAGAAAATGACATCGCATACGAAAGAAAACGCACGTGCATGAATTACAGTACAGTACTATTGGTATTTACATTCTAGACAGCAATTTAGTGTAAACTGTACAGTACAGATCCAGGTTTACCTTTACATTTTTTAAAAGGTAATGTATTAAGAGTCTAACATGAAATCAAAGTGTTTGGGGAGCATATATGGGGCATATTTAGGGTTTACACTATTAAAATAGGCATTTTTAGGCTTTTTTTTTTTTTTTACCACATCACAAATTTGCATTTTTTCACAAATTGTGGGAGCTCTTGGAACATAACCCCCGCGAAGGTCGTGGTCTTACTGTATACCTTTTCAAGTTCCTCGATTCTCCTGTCCAGTCCAGTAGGTGCTGTGCTCTCTCTGCCATGGCGACTGTAACCCTGACGGTGTCTGTTTCCAGCATCATCCTCACTGCAAACACACACACAAACAGTTATTATTCCTGTCTTTGTGGATTGGTTCCATATCTTTTGGTCACACTTATGCATTCAGTGCAATTTTAATTCTGAATAAAAGCAGAATAATCAAATTGAGGTGACAAATATGTTCATAACAACTGTTGCCAGGTTGGACAAGCCTTACAGAACGACGACAAACTCCACATTCAGCAAAAAGAGAAGCTGAAGGGATGTTTGTTTCCTGTTTAGTTTTTTAAAGCTCGTTTTACTTAGGTTTGGGTCAACCATACACAAAGTTTAAACATATGGTAAAAAGAGACAAAAAAACAAGTAAACAATTAATTCGGTCTGATTTTGGTACACAAACCAATGCAAATATTAAAAGTAGACCTCATGGGAAAAAATGTAGGACATGGGTTCATTAAACCTGCCAACTAACCTCACATAAACAATGCAGTGGCACTAATGCTACCTAATGGACCTGCCTACACAGAAAGCAATTCCAGCTGAAAAACATCCATTCATGTGCATTAAAATACGCAGAAAATCACGCTGTGGAAATTATCAATTCATGAATCACACAGTATTTCACAGCGGTAATGGAGGACCTTTCAAAAGGCATGAACAAAATAAACAATAAAATGAATTAATGTAAAAAAATAAATAAATAAATAAATAAAGAAGACGAATTACTTGTTTATCTTTTACACAAAAGAAATGCAAAAGTGGCATGTGAAAACTCTATCACTTTGTTACGAAGGATGGCATCGGGTTAAAAGCTGAAAAAGGGTTAAACTATTTGGTTGGTAAACTGCAAAGGTTTTGTAGGGTGTTCATTATTAAATTATATTTAACAAATTGTTTAAAGTAACAAAAATAAAATTTACTCAGTTTCCCCCATTAATCCAAATGTAGTCGATCAGCCAACAGGTTTGTTTTCTCAAGTTTTACAATCAAGCTACAAGGCTAATAGAATGGATCAAATAAGCTTAAAACACAATTTAGTCGATGTGTAGATCATATATCCAATTAAATGACATCAAAGTACTAAAATGCACTAATATGTACATACAAGTGACAAAACTAAATTCTCACAATACTTGAGAAAAGCCATAGTGGAAAATTCATTGAATTTTCAGAAAATAATAGGAATTTCAGGCACGTAGCATTGCTACAGCAAGCAGAAACAGTGTTTTCCGGGTGCTTATGTTTGGCTTCTGATTCTACTCAAGTAAATACATTACCCTTAAAAAAATGTAAAGGTAAACCCGTATCCATACTGTACAGAGTACCCTGAACTTCTGCAGTGCTAGAATGTAAAATACTGATATTACCCCTATATTGACTGTACTGTAATTTTTTTCTTTTGGTATTCTTTGGCATAAGCAGGGTAAATACCGTAATACATGTATTTAATTTATAGTAATAAAGATACAGGGCATTAAGAAGAACAAAATGAAAAACATGAGAACACTCGAGACACTCCACTGGGGAAGATGCCACAGTTGCGTCACAGGGCAGCAGCCAATCAGCAACAAAGAGAAATAAATAACATTCTTGGATTAGCAGCGGAGGCTCATTCCGATCAGGTGCATCTGATTGCCTTGCTAAACAAGGCCTGAACATCACAAAAGCAAAAAAAAATAAAAAATCCGCGCATGTGCGGGGGTTTCCGCGAACAATCATTAGTTCGGTTCTAAATAAAACACTGTGAGAGACTGTAGGCGTGACTGCTGAACTGCGTATAACCGATGATTTACTGTATGTGTTAATAATGTTACGAATCTGCAGAGTAATTCACCTTAAAACACATTGGTTGGCTGGTAACAGGTCTATGAATAAAACTGAAAACTGTTTCCACACATACTTTTCCATCTCTTTCTCAGTAACAATAACAGCCAAATGCAGAGGATCACACCTGCTATCATCACTTCACCCTCACTCTCACATGTTATGAGAGATCCCTGGTTTGGGCTAGTGTTCAAATATAAATTTATGCAGTTTTCCCTTTTTTTTTTTTATAGCCAAGGTCAGTCAAGACCTGGTTAAGTCTTTAGTTTTGCAATGCAGCCATGAGGCTAGTGCTGCTGACAAGTACGTTAGCAATTAGCATCATGCCATGCTAAATACAGTCTAAATCATCATACTTGGCTCAAACCATGGCAAATTGTAATCGCAAATAGACAGTAGATAGAAAGGTAAACAAAAAAACTAATTCTAATGTGTTCTTGGGGTACAGGGAAGAAACAGGGAAAATAACCCCTTCTCCTTTGGTCTAGCAGTCAGAAAATAATGGCTATTTTTGATGCCATTCCTCACCTTATTTCTATAATGTTTAAAAGCAATTCCTATCTAAATCATTGCGACAAAACAGACTAGCTAGGAAAACAAAACAGGACAATCAGAGAACGTGTGAAAGCTTAGGAGAAGCTGTGTGTGTTCTGCTTTGATGAGACAGCTAAAGCAGAGCGTGCGGCTCAGATTGAGTGTGATGTGCTCTGGGGGAATGGAGCAGATGTCCAATTGGAAATGTTCATGTCCAGGGAGTGTAAAAGTCACTCAGGAGTGCGAGCCCCCTGCTAGGAGAAAACCGAGGGAAACATGGGTAATGATGTGCTACTAGAGACAGAGTGTGTATGTGTGTATGGATATGTGTTTATGTGTGAGTGTGTGTGTGTAAAAGATAAAAGAAAGTGAATAAAAATGTGTGACAGTGAGGGAGACAAAAAGACAAAAATTAAAAGGTGAATGTAGCTAGTATTTAACAAGTAATGTTTCACTATGTTGTCCACACTGGCCATATTTACAGTGATCTCAGAGATGTCATAGAGCGCAACATACGGGGAAAGAAACCTCACAAACAAGTCTATTTGAGATTAATTAACAATTATAAACTGCTGTGAAAATAGGCCTGTAGAGTACAGTAACCTTGTTCCATACATCAAGCCCCTGCTTTTTGTGGGGGTTATGCTCCAAGAGCACCTGCCTATGGTGAAAAATCGCATTGTTGTAATGTGGAAAAAAAAATATCTTAAAAATGCCTATTTTTATAGTGTAAACCCTATATATGCCCCCAAATATGCTCCCAAAACACTTTATTTTCATTGTAAACTCAGCTTAATACATTACCCTTAAAGAAAATGTAAAGGTAAACCCATATTTGTACTGTACAGTTTACACTGAACTCTCGCAGTGCTAGAATGTAAAATATCAACGTTACCCCTGTATAGACTGTACTGTAATTCATGCCCGAGCGTTTTCTTTGGTATGTGCTGTCGTTTTCTTTGGTATAAGCAGGTAAATAAATAAATTTAATTTACAGTAATAAAAATACAGGGCTTTAAGAGGAACAAAACAAAAAATACGTGAACACTCGAGAGGCTGTGTAAGCATGGGATGGGTGGGGTGTGGCCAGCAACAGCTTATTTGCATAAAAATGACAGAGGCCTTAAACGGCTCATTCTGAAAGGGCCTGAAACTGTCAAGAATAGAGCTGGTGATATCTCTTTATGTGAGAGTGATTTTGTGCAAAGAACTTCATGAGCATGTTTTGTATAGCCCATAGACCTATTACAACTTGTATAATATGAAGAGGTATAATATGTCCCCTTTAATGTCACTAATATGTGAATTGTGTCCCATATGTCCTCAACATGAATTGGTAGATCATAGCAATAGCCAGAAGCCTAGCAAATCCAAGACAAGGAATAACTTGCTTGCATCACAAATCAAATAACATCTGCCATCTGTGTCATATGTGAGGCTAAATTATATAGTAACATGATGCCTCACTTGTTGTTGTTTTGTTTAAATGTTGTTTAATGATGTGTATGCTCCATCTCCTTCTCCAGAAGATGCCAAAATAGATTTTTTCTGACACAGTGGATTGACTGATTAAAACTCTGAACATGCAATAAGCAACATGCAAGTAGTATAATATCAGATTTACGAATAAAACACCTTAAAATTAAGGTAAAAAGGCAAACATCAATTATAAAAATGACAAGAAAATAAGTTTTATAATAACTCTCCTGGTATGGGCAATGTCTTAATTAATGGGCAGCGACTTCTCAGGGGCTGGTACTGCACATTCTGTCTCATCTACTTGGTCTGTTTTTCCTTCATTCCATCCTTTCATTATCATTCGTAACGCACTCAACAAATTCATTTAGTAATATGAGCTGTAATATTGACATTTGTGTAGACAGTGATATGGGCATATGTATATTTGAAAATACAGTGATATGAGCACTGATATGGGCAGTGATTTGGGCATTTGTATAGGGACTTGTATAGGCAGTGATATGTGAGTAATAATATGGGTATTAATACAAATGCTAATATTACACCCCACATTAGGGCCCATTCTACTGGCAGTACTCATTACTGCATATTCAAATGCTCATGGTATACAATCAGTGTGTCACTTACTGAGATGCAGACAGACCTCCAAAGTGTTTGTTATATAAGAGTAAAGCAGTGTAAAATTGTTCCCCAGTTAATCTGTGTGTGAAATGTCAGGAGTGATAGATGTTGGACTTTAGCAGATGGCCCAATCCCAAAATCACTCGGCACATCGCAACAAGGAACGAAAGCTGGCTCCAATTGGATGCAGCCAAAACTTAGTACCAAAATCCTTAGCACACAAACAATAACTCAGAGAGAGAGAGAGAGAGCGAGATAGAGAAAGAGAGCGAGAGAGTGAGAGAGAGCGGGAGAGAGAGAGAGTGAGAGACATTTCAGATGTTTTAAATTGAGATGGAATGCCAGTTTGTTTTGACAAAAGAATTATTTTTGTTACCTTGCACAGTAAAAAAGGAAATTCTTTCAGATTTGGAAGAGGGTATTAGTTACTATTCCTGAACTTATGATAATCAAATAATCCAAAAGTTGATTATTTTAGTTAGAACAAAATTACAAGTCAATGCTCCAAGTGTGCAATTGTAATTTAACAAGGAAACAATACATAGAAACATGAAAATACATATTTGCTTTGAATCCCAATCTAAACTACGTAGTAACAGAGAGGCTTTACTTTGTAATTGTATTCTTGTATAGCGGAGCTAGGTGAATCATAGAACACAGTCAAGCTAGGGGTATCTAATAAAGTGGCCAGTGAGTGAACAATTTTTGTCTTACCCCTTATGGCGGCCACTGCCAGACCTTGGAGTGTCCTGAGAAAAAAAAAAGAGCAATGTTAAAGAAATATTACATTTGGTGAAGTTCTAAATACTAAAGTGAAGTTCTGTGCTCTAAAAGTGAACTGCATAACTGCTGAAACAGAAATATAAAGATGAAAGAGACATAGATGGGAATTGTACACACACACACACACACACACACACACACACACACAGTGCATGTAAACACATTTTATGTCTTTCTTTATAATGTTACTCACTATACAAATACATATATTACAAAAGAACTTGCAATATGTTCTCATATTCTTTAGAATCTAGTGACAATTCATAATAATATCATTCTCTCTACTGGTTTGACTGTCAGTTCAGAGAAAGCACTGCAGAATCATTCACAGTCAAACAGAGTTCATCAAAACACACTCAGACACTGTGATTTACACACCCTTCACCACAATCGGCCATTACAGACCGTCTACAGCTTACACACTTACTCTTATCATACACAAACCTTCATTTATACGCAGCAAACCTTCACTTATAGACACAGATGGAGCTGCTTCATCTAAGAGCAAAGAGTGGGTGTGCTTATCCCATTTCTGCTGATGAAATGTCTGGAGAGGTCAATTCTTATCTCAGTGCACCAACAACATCAAGAAACAGAGTTTAGACAAAATGTTTTTTCCACCAACAAAATGCTCATAACTTGCAGCTATGATAAATGCTTCAGCCTGGGGACCTTTGTGCTCTTCAATCAGGTTTAATCAGGAAAATGTCTATTGGTGACAGTACTACATGTAATGTGAAGCTTTACTAACTTAAGTCATGGCGAAAATCTCATAAATGGCGGAGGGGCCCCTAACATTTGATGGGCAGGGCAGTTGTGTGAGTCATGAAGAGAACAATGCTGCACATGTCCTTTACAAAACAGAAACTTACATCATTGCACAACATTTAGATGCAAACACACTGAGAGACTGTTGTGCAGTAATCCAGAACATTTTCTCCTCTCATTGGAATTTAGCAAATCTTGCTAAGATGTTTTTTTGGCTGATGATGTTGACTTTTCCTAACAGAAAACAGGCCTAATTTGTTGAACATTTTAACAGGTGCAGCAAAATAGAAGCACGAATAATAAACAGTGTTCAAGATTGTATACAAGAATGGAGACAGAAATGGCCAACACTGATTCCTAGATCTGATAGCAACATATTGACGTACCGAAAAAGCTTGATGTGTAATGTTGACAAAGTTTCAAAATACACAGTGTATCCTCCAGTCCATATAAAGCTGCAAAAATACATTGTTGTCAGCCCTGTGTTAATGTTGTGATGTTATAACCACAGGAGTGTTTTTCCTGCAGGTAATGTAAAGCAAAGTTAAAGTGAAAGCTGTGGGGAAATAGATTACATGCTGCATTTAATCTATGCAGATGGAACACTGCAAATGGATCACAAAGAGCATTTCATGTTCATTTGTTCCTTGAGGATTTGAGGCCGAACTGCTTTTTGAACATAGTACAGAGCACCAAATCATGGCGAGAGCTTCTTTACATAACACTTTTAAAATTAAACACATTCATATGACTGATAGCATGATAGCTTAATGTAAGATTCGTTTCACTTTTTTCCAATCAGAATGGGTGGGTTCTGTAGGCTGACCTGGGGTCATATGATAATACCCGTCCTGGTTATGACATCACAATGAATTTGTAGTTGGAAAACGGTCATGAAAAAAGAAATCACATTTTGCAGTAATTAAAACCACAAAAACATCATCGGACAAATAAATGAATAAATAACCACAAAATACTGACAAAAGTGATCTGCATTCAAAAGTGCCACCAAACAGTTCCATTTCTATCCAAAAATGGAAAATCTCAGCCGTTCTGCAAGTGTGATGGGTCCAAAGGGAATAAAGCACTATAAAATCACAGATTTGCGGTGTCTGCACTGAAAGCCGCTGTACATTTTGCGTGGAACCTTTTCTTTTCTAAATGGTAAGATAATACATAAAAGAAATTTTACAAAGAAACAGTTTGAAAAGCTGGTAGTTTATTGGGCTGAAAAGCTGATCATGTGATGAGATGTGAGTTTGTAATGAATCCAGGGTTGAATGGGTTATTTTGCAGTAATTGTGTTTTAACAGCCGAGGAAACAAAATGTCGTGCAAATTGTTTACAATAAATCAATTTCACCCATTTACCACTTTAGCCCACATGTATTCAATGAGCCAAGACACGTTTGAAACTCTGAAGAAGACAAAACTGAGTTTATCCTGTTTGGAAATAAAGAGGGAAGATCAATTCTTTGTGCCCACCTGGAATCTAGAGCACTTAAGACATCTGCCCATGTAAAAAACCTTGCTGTGAGCATGGATGGAGACCTTAGTTTTGATGATCACATCAAAGCTGTCACAAAGTGAGCATTTTGGCACCTTAAAACATTGCTAAAGTTAGAGACTTTAAGTCCAAACAAGACTTAGAGAAACTTATCCACGCATTCATTTCCTGCAGGGTTGACGGTTGCAGTGCTCTCTTCATTGGGATTCTCCAAATGTCCATTAGAGCTCCAGCTCTTTCAAAAAGCTGCTTCCATTTTGAGTTCTAACCAAAACCAAGAAAAGAGAGCACATCACTCCAATTCTCAGGTCCTTTCAGTGGCTCTCAGTTCAGTACAGAACTGATTTCAAAGCATTACTCATTGTGTACAAGTTACTCAATGGTTTGGCTCCTATATACATCTCTGATATGCTTGAAGTATATATTATTGGTAAGTCTCTTAGATCTGCAGGAGCTAGTCAGCTAGTGGTGAGAAGATCTGAAACTAAACATGGTGAAATGGCGTTTGGTCACTATGCAGCTCACTGCTGGAACAAACCACCCATCACTATCAGATCTGCAATGCAGAGAGCTTTTTAAAAAGCTGCTAAAACTGCACTATTCTCCTCTGCCTTCTTTTAAATATTTGCACCTCTATTGCACTTTGTTTTCTTTTATGTATTCTTTTATCTCTCCCCTAATTCTGTTTTATTCTGTTTTATTTTATTTTTGACCTTCTGTGTATGAAAATGTGCTATTTAAATGAAGTTGAACTTGAAAATCAATTAATATTGTACAAACTGCATGGCTACATCATCACACACTCACTTTCAGCCTTGTTAAGTAATCTCTGACTTTCTACTGTGGTTTCTGACACTGTGTGACACATTTATGGACAGAAGTATAAATCTGGATTTTAAGATAGCTTAGATGTGACTTGCTTGTATCCATGATTTAGACATCCAGTTGGTATGATGCTTATAGGCATGCTCATAAACAAATACACTTTCATTTCTTGTTATGTTAGCATCATAGCTCAATATATATGTGTGTGAGTGTGTGTGTGTGTGTGTGTGTGTGTGTGTGTGTGTGTGTGTGTGTATGTGTATGTATTAGGGGTGTCAATTAACACGTTAATTTCAATACATTAGTAACAAAAAATATTGTGCTAAAAAAAATTAATGCTGACTTTAACCTTGTCCGGGTGTTATGTCGAGATGTGCTACTGTGTCCTTCTGCACATGTGCAGTTCCACAGTCTTGGGATTCAGTGCCACGCTCATAAATCTGTGCTACCTTGGGACACTGGCAACTGTATAAACTTCAAGGGAGCATTTTCCACAAGGCAGCATAAATCGTCATTACACCCTGCATTACGGTAGCATTTCTCAGTGTTAGAACCTGACGGTGTAAACTGGCTCTATGCACCTCTAAAGGTCTATTTGTCTATTTAGGCTCTTCTCATTTAAATAAAATATATTTTTCTCAGATTATGCATATTATTTGTGTCTTTCTCATCATTATCAGTGCTAAACTGACTGTATAAACTGTATAAGCTTCAAGGCAGCATTTTTGACAAGGCAGCATAATTCATCAGAACACCTATGCTTGTATGTACAAGGAGGACTTAGTTCTATCATTGTTCTTGCTGAAGCATTTTTTTTTTATTGCTGTGACCATTACTGCACATCAACAGTGTAAAAACAGATCAATTAATCAGAGAGCTTGTGATTAATAAGATACATTTTTAATCTTGTGATACCCTTAATATACACTACTCACAAAAGGTTAGGGATATTCGGCTTTTGGGTGAAATGTCAGGATGAACCTAAAATGCACTATAACCTTTACAGATTAACTTAATGTGACCTTTCCTAAATGTTTGAATGTACATGTCCAACTGTCAGTACTTTCTACACAACTTGCTGTTCTCTGACAAGGAGCTTAAAAGCAAAATTCACAACAGGTATTTGATCCATGAATTGACCAATACATTTCCTGTTTCAATCAGAATTACTATTTAAACAGTCCTCCTCATCATGCTGTTCACATTTTGACATCATGAGACCAAGACCACACCTTACAATTGATCAACAGTACCTTGCCATTGCGAGGCTTCAAACAGGATGTTCTCAGATGAAGTGACCACCTAGCTTAGAGTGTCAGAGTGTCATCAGCAGGTTGCAGCAGAGATACAGAGAGACTGGAAGAGTAATGGACGTCCTTTGGCCACATCCCACACTGATGACCGCTTCATTGTGAACAAGCATCACGTCAGATCATTCGAAACTGTTTAGATCAGCGTGGTCTGCTTGCTAGACGACCTGCAAGGGTACCTGACCACACCACCAGGCGTCATTGTCTTGCCAGGGAACATTTACGCTGGATGAGGGAAAAAGTAGGCCTCCGTTCTGTTCTCTGATTAAAGTCGATTCACGTTGAACAGTAATAATGGCCGCCTACGATGTTGGAGACATCAAGGAGAGCACTATGCATCAGCCTTTGGTGGTGGTGGTGTTACCGTGTGGGCAGGCGTGTCTAGTCAATAGAGAACTGCCCTACATTTTGTGAATGGTACAGTGACAAGCC
Organism: Hydrocynus forskahlii; assembly: GCA_037974365.1. NCBI lineage: Eukaryota > Metazoa > Chordata > Actinopteri > Characiformes > Alestidae > Hydrocynus > Hydrocynus forskahlii. Next base: position 11,026 of record JBBPCX010003488.1, read on the forward strand.
CATAGTACCCTAATAACATCATTAATCCAGTCATCGTGCCCTGCATGATGAACAACACAGGCCTAATTTCATCTTCATGAACGACAATGCTCCAGCTCATCGAGGTCGCATCATTAGGGAATGGCTGCTGGGGACTTGGGTCCCTTGAATGGAGTGGTCTGCACTTTCTCCGGACTTGAATCCCATAGAAAAGCTATGAGATCAGTTGAGTTGCCTTGTAGAGGCTCGTAACTCTGTACCCCAGAACCTCAATAACCAGAGGGCTGCCCTTCAGGAAGAGTGGGATGCCATGTCTCAGCAGCCAGTAATTCACCACTGTTGTTGGCTTTTGTTTCAATAAATTGTTTAAGATAAGGAAATCACCACTGCTTGCTATTTTCATTATACAGGGTGACACAGAAAAACGGGAACTTTTGGGAAACAAATAAAAATAGAAAACAATTTTACTGCAAAAGCACGCTGTCTACCGTTCCACCCCTCCATTATTACTGAATGGCATGATTGTTTACAGCTCGCAGTCCTCCTTCCGCAGTGCTGCCGACTCCACATGGCTGCCACTACGCACCTCAAAAGTTCCCGTTTTTCTGTGTCACCCTGTATAATATCGCTGTAGTGTCAACTTTTTACGCTTTCCATAAATTTCACCCGAAAGCCAAATATCCCTAACTTTTCGTGAGTAGTGTATATATATAAAAATAAATTATAAACACACTTTCAGATTGAGGGAATCTGTTTGTGGATTGTTGTACAGCTAGAGGTGTTACAAAACAGCTAAGACTTGCTTTCCCATGTCGGAAACTTACTTGTGCTCCATACTGATAGGTTAGTGAAGACATAAACCACGTTTGTGGGACTGTGCAGAAAGGCTGGCCATGTTTTAACAATGTCCTGATGTAATAAGGTGGAGCATGTTGTGCAGTGTAGAGAAGCGCAGTTGGGGTTGTGCTCCAAGCACATCAAATGAAAAGTGCATTGAGAGAGTCTGAACAGCGCCTTAAGATAAAAAAGCAAACTGCAGTCACACAACATGTCTAATAAACCACATTTGAGATAACAGGGAAAAAATTAGGATTTTTTTATTTTTCCACAGAATATTTACTTCTTTTCTTTAATATTTTATTATAGCAGTAACACAGGGAGTCAGCCAAGAGCAAGAGTGTAGACTTTTTAATTTCAAAAGGATCATCCCATCAGGTGTGTGTGTGTGTGTGTGTGTGTGTGTGTGTGTGTGTGTGTGTGTGTGTGTTTGTGTGTGTTCTGATGTATTATTCATGCCAAATCTCCCTTCTTATAAAATCGCATTCGCATTTTGTGGAAAAAGAAAGAAATTCATAGGTGTTTGTGATCTGCCAGCTTTTGTGATTTTGACAGCCCATTAAAATTAGAAAATCTCAACAGGCAAAAGCCTAATGCAAGTCCAACAATAGAGCTGCTTTGGTATGCCACAGCTTTGTGGATGTGCTCTGAATTCCCCATCTTTTTTCAGCTAATCCATCAAACATCGTAGAATTGAGTCTGAGGCAGGCAGCCAAAGCTCGGTCCTGCACAGTTCATAATATTTACACACATATGATAAAGCCATCAGAAAGAAGGTCAAGGTTAGTAAATATAATCAAACTGAAGAGCAAATCTGATCGCAATTACCAAATTATCTGCTAATTTCCAGAACTAACAGTGTTCCCACTTACTGTTTGTGGAAAAACATAGTCAACCTGCCCCCCTCCCCTTACTCTTGTATGTCACACAGTGTCAGAAACCACATAAGCAAGTCAACTAGGATTACCTAACAACTAAACACAGTTTGTGGTAAGTGTGTGATGATTTAGGCCTGCAGTGAGCACCATGCAAACTCGGTGGGATCGAACCTTCCATTACTTTGCTACATTAACCTCACACCTCCAGTGCAAATACCAGAGACACTTTCAGACTCCAAAGATGCCTTGTTGGATGGACTAAATTGGAGGAAGGAGAGTAAACTGTGTATGTTAAATTTTCAGCTAAACCATCACTTTAACCAAGGCTTTTCTCGCATTTTGTCTCTGTGAAAATTACAGCCTGCCTATTTTATCCTTCTAACTGTGACAGGGCCCGACTCTCTGGGCACATGGGAAAATCCTCTCGGCCAATTATGAACGTCTCAGATTGAAAAGGTGCTAATTAAAAATGCAAATGAGCGAGATCTCTGTTGGAGAAGCAGGAGACAGGGAGAGGGGCAGCGTCTTAAATTAAAGGGTCCATGTACTACTTTTCCCCTACATATTATTCTTGCCTCTGAAAGCAAAACATTTGTGTGGGTTTGTGTGTCAAACAGGAATCATTCATTTTTATACATGACATTCTCTCTTAATCCTTCCTATTGTTAATACTGATGATTATAAGCCGTTTGGGCATAGCTAAATAGTTGTTGGCTGAATGAGCAGGACTAAACTGTTCTAGGCAGAGCGGGTGAGGCCAAACTGCTGTAGGCTGAACGGGCAGGCTTGAACTGTAGGATCATGACGTGGCTGTAAATGGCATTTTGACACCTTCCACCCGACCAGTTGTGAGGCGCAGTGGGAGAAATCATCGCTCAAAAGCTTGGTGGTAATTCAGACTGCTTTAACACATTTCAATCTGGTGCAATATATACACTAGGTTGCATTTGGACATCATCTGAATGTCAAAAGATGGCATTTAAAAAACTGCACTGTATTATCCCAGTCTCAACACATTCGATCAGGTAAGCATATTTCATTGGCTCTCTTCTCCTTTATATTCCATAATATGCTTTTGTTTCATTTATTTGACTTTTTCAGAAGACGCAGGAGGAAGAAAAGAGACACTGGGAAGAGAGATCCGGGACAGGAACCAGAGGAAATTCCTGGAATTTTCCGGAATTCTTCAGAATGTCCTGCACGTTCTGCTGATTCTCAGTAAAGCAGAGAGTTTTCCTTCTATGGCAGAAAGAGCAGGGGCAGGAAAAGCTGACTAAACAGAAGCAGATGGACCTCACACTGATCAGGAGCTTATTACATACGCACACACACACAGACACACACACACACACATTCTTCATTTTGGGAGGTACACCATGCTCTACCTAGCAGTGACACTGATGTTTATAAAAAACCCATCTCTGACACTGTGTCTGACACACCTGTCCAGTGTACGCTACCATACCCATACTGTGTCAGAATGGTCCATCACCCAAATATTATCTAGGCAACAGCAGCCCTGTGGCCAGAAACTGACCAATGATGGGGAAGGTGGGGGGGGGGGGTGATACTGTAATTAGAGCCTTTTCATTTATATAAATTGCATTAAACATCATTCAAAGCAAAGTGGCAAGCAATAAAGAGAGGTTGGAAAATGGTAGTCTAAAAAATATGAAACCACACTGATATTATAAGCAGACTTTTAGAGGCATAAATACAAGTAAATACAAGAGCAATTCAGACTTTAAAGCCTCAAATTATTAGAACAATATTCTTTTTCTCTGTAGTACTAGATGACCTGCAGGTGTTTATGTTCTTTGGTGTTGTTGGTCAGACTGTTCATTTTCCCTGGTCAACAGTGCCACTGCTTGGCAGCTTAGTGGCAGCACCAAGAAAACATGCATGCGCCTTCCTAAGGTTGTAGCTGTGGTATGACCCACTTTCTCAGACAGGTCACAGCTCACAGACATGTCCTTTAGAATTCACTAGAATAAATAATGTCCTGGCCCAGACAAACCACGACACTACTACCACCACCATGTTTCACAGATGTAAGAATCATAATGCTTTTCAATTAAACCAAAGGTCCACAATGCATCCATGGAACCTTGCCCTGCACATCAGTGTTATTAAAAATATTAATAAACATTAACTAATGAACATTAACATTAACCATTATAAGCGAGGCCTTTAGTTGAACAGAATTTCCTTTCTGACCTCACAATCACCTTTTGACTTTTGTTGATCGATTGCTTCTAGGAAGGGAAACAATTTCTTCCACTCGTGCACAATCAGTCTGATTGTTGATTGCTGGAGTCTATAAACTATTTAGAGATGGTTTTGTAACCTTTTCCAACCTGATAAGTATCAAAAACTCTGTTGCACTCATGCTATGCTACACTTCCATAAACGTGTTGTGAAGATCCCTGTTCTTCAAATAAAACACAACTCACTTAGACCATTGTCATCCTGTTAATTGAACAATCTAATTTCAAGTGTTTTTGTTCTCAAAAAATATTAAAATAAGTACAAATAACATTAATACAATAAACAGTGATTTTGTGTGTCCGTGTGTTTGCTTAACCAATTTCCACATTTCTCCTTGTGGAAGCCTGTCACTTGTAGTAATGAGAATTAAATAAGAAACTCTACACACACACACACACACACACACACACACTAACCTGTATTGAGTGTCCTGCTGGGTCAGAGGTCATGGACTCGTTCTGAACCGTGTTGTGCTGCGTTAGGGCTTCCTCACTCTTCCTCTCCTTTGCTCCTCCATCATCGTCATCCAGCTCATCCAAACTCTAAACACACAAAACAACTTTGATCAGGCAGATATGGGTTACCAATGGCAACTGATAAGAGGCTGCATGACAGAACCAAAATAACATGCTGTGATTTTACAGGCTTGCACAAAGGAGATTTCCAATGCATTATATGGATGACATTCCATACCGAGATCATATTTTAACCAAAATAATTTGCTGCTGGATTTAATTAAAAATATTTTGATTCATCAAAACCTTACAGAAACCACAATATATGATGGTAAATGGTTTTAAGTTAAGTTTCTCATGTACTACTTTTAAATTTACACAAATTATTTAACACAAACATTTTAATATTCAGGTGACATAGCACTTGTGGGATACCTGATGGATAATCTATGGTTTCTCACATGTAGTATGCAGATGAAATAATTGGTTGGTTTTAAGGGGTGCTCTTCAAAACTGAACAATGCTAAAACTAGAACTGTGCTTTGGCTTGGATCACGTCTTTTTAAAAACAATTAAGTGAAAAGAGAGGAAGCTGATCAGGTATGAATATAAATATAAGTATAGCTGTATATTAAAAATTAATAGCATCTTTGTGTTTCTTGGTATAACTTTGTCTGTGAAAACTGGAAAAACAACAAAAAAGGAAGGAAAAGTAACTGGAATAAGTGCAGTGCTCTAAATGGACAGAAAAGATTAACCTGCATAGCTCTTTTTCACCTGCATAGTCTTTTATCCTTTCTGCAGTTAATGAAACAAATGTTCACTTAAGATGACTTCTTGCATGTATTTATGCATGTTCATGTATGATGATTTATTTTGGTATCTGCCAGGATTAAAATCAATAATTTTCTATCTTAATTTTGTGATAGACAAATTTTGTGATAGACAAAGATGACTGAAATAAGTCTATCTGGCATTAATTTGAGTGTTTGACGATTTAAGCATGCAGTTGGCACATGGCGATCCACTGCACTTAGTGTCAGAAGGGAAACTGATTTCAGATTCACATGTAACTACATATTACAGGTGCGCAACAAACTGATCATATTATAGATATTGTGAGCACTTATAGGACATTGATCAAATGTGTGTTTCTTTACAAATAGAGCATAATTAGTCCAGTTTAACTAGATTCAGGTAAATGCAGGTATGTGTTGAAAATCACCTTACCCAGAGTTCTTGATAACAGTTTTTAAATAATGTGAAAATGTCAGCGTCACATATTTGTTTCAATGTTGTCTGCCACTACTACACATGGTTAAATGCAACAGAGTAGAGGTGGATCTAGAGCTGGCAGACAGTTCTGCTGGCAGACAGAATGAAGGCAGACAGTTCATGTGATCACAGTGACAACTGGGTCATGTAGTAGTACAGAAAGAAACAGTTTTCTGTTTGCAAATCTGCAATTCCAGTAGAAGTTAGCAGAGGAAACTGAGCATGAATAGATTTTCATGCTCTGCTGGAATTGATCGATTTCAGGAGATGTTTTTGTTAAGTCTTCCTTATCAGGCCAAACGACCGACACACACACACACACACACACACACACACACACACACACACACACACACACACAGGTAAAGTGACACAGGGAGACACATACACACAGAATGTGACTCCCTCTCTCTGGGGAGATGTAAACACACTCCACTAAAATCCCACTGGATCACTGCAGTACAAAAATACACAACAACTAAAAAATAAAGCCGTAAAGGTCTGCACAGTGGCCTCCAGCACCGCACTTTCACAACAATAACAGTTTAGCCAGAGTTATCCTGAAATATGCTGACTGCTCTCATGCTGAGAGCGATTTTATTCCAGTGATTTTTTCAACACTCAAATAAAATAAACACTGTAATTGCAACGCAGAACACTTTGAACTTCTGTGATTATTACTGGAGAAGAGAAGTCCTTCTGATGTTGTATATAAAACTTCTAGAACTACAATCACCCATTTAAATGCAAGTTTGAGGCTGCTTTATAGGTTTGATACTAAAATAAATGTGTTATATTAGGGATGTCAGTCTCAGCATTTTGATTCAATTAGTATTCTTCAGGAAAAGATTCCATGTGGGCACAGAGGTCTGTTGTAAACCTAGATGACAAAGATATGAGGCAGATATAAAGTGTCCAGTGAGTGGAAGTACAAGGCAGGGGTTTCTAATAAAGTGGCCAGTGAGCGGAAGTACAAGTCAGTGACTCATAGGTTTACTTCAATTAAAGAGAGAAGGAGTGAGAATGGAAAAGAAGCAGCCAAATTCCAAATTCCTTCCCTTTCCTGTTTACACTATGACAGACGAATGTTTTGGTCAGCAATGAGTTGCTGAACCTTTCCTTGCATGTAAAAACATAGGGACAGGACCTCACACCCAAAACTTTTTACTGGTTCTGTTGCAAGGAAAAAGGAAAAAAACTCCATCTGCTTCCACTCTTACTGCTTTATTAGGAAAGCATGTGCAGCTGGAAATATTTGCATCCCTCTGCTGGAAAAAATAAAAAACAATTTCTTTCTCTCCTTACGGCAGGTATGTCCGATATGGCAATACTTAGGAGTATTATTATGGGCTCTCTGTCTATTTCAGCTCACAAACTGAAAGAATCAAACTCATTATGGTACAAATCAAACCATATAAACGTATTCACTAAAGCTCAGCATCCAGTGTTTCTGCTGGTAACGTATCTCCCGGCTGCCACGGCAAAATAAATCAACCAATCAAAATCCCTCCCGGCACGCCATCCCTGCAACAAAATGACCACCTGCAACAGCTGACTAGCGTTGTTTTTGGCAGCCTGTCTTAATTTCAGTTTTAGTCTAGTCTTTGCGTCAAGCTGTCATTTTAGTTTTTATTAATCTTAGTCACGTCCATACTCTTTTTAGTCTAGTCAAGTTTCAGTCGACTAAAAGTCTGAGCATTTTAGTCTTATTTT
>JBBPCX010003517.1:0-18425 GCA_037974365.1 Hydrocynus forskahlii
CTTCATGAACATGTTTTGTATAGCCCATAGACCTATTATAACTTGTTTAAAAAGAGGTATAACATGTCCCCTTTAATAAGGTCCAGGGTGGAACTAAATCTGGCTTTACCTACCCTCTCTATCGGGTCATCTATTTCAGGCAAGGGGTCAAACTCTGAGATTTGATTAAGTCTCCTAAAATCATGACAGAATCCGGGACTACCAGCCAGCTTTGGGATTGTTACCACAGGGCTGCTCCACAGACTGTTGCACTCTTAATCAATGCCATCACAGAGCACGCAGCGTACCTCCTCTTGTATAGCTTCCATGATCTGATAGGGTCCTCTGAGATATGAACTCAGACCGGTTCAGGGTAATGACTACTTGCCAGGGGAACAGAACTGGCTGAAAGAGACAGCAGTGGTTCCATCCAGCATTTTAGTATGTTCATGTGACACAATTTGTTTTTGTTTTACTTACTGGGTTGAAGTAGCCTCTAGTTCATGGGCCCAACTATTCAACAATGACACAGGGATCCTGCCAGAGAGTGAGGAACTTATAGTTTGAACTGGGGATGAGTTGACCTGATCTCCCTGCTGGAACTCTCTGATTTTCTGCAGGCTGGTTGTAGACACATTATGACTAGCCTTTGGGGACTCCTGCATATGTTCTTTTACGATGGGTTTGACTTTGTCTTTGTGGCTTTGCATGTTTATGGTGGGGCAGAATGGAAAAGGTTGCTTTTCCCAGGGCTCCTTCACTACCTTGAGATGTCCTTTGGGCCGCTGATTGAAGAGTATTTTAAACAGAGTGAAACCCAGTGGAGGTCTTGGGGGCCTCCCAGATTACAAACGGGAGGAGAAGGTCCCAGTCACGGTTATCCTCATCCACTGCTTTCTTTAATGTTCTTTTTAGCATTCTACTAACCTATCTGTTAGGGGATGATATACAGAGATGCAGAGGTGCTTCACCTGTAGTAGCCAGCACAGTAAGTAGATCTTTAGGTATTCTGATCCAGCTAAAAAGGTGGAGCAGTTCACGCACCATGAACTTGGACATTGCCTTGTGGAGGGGTACGGCTTCAGGATAGTGGGTAGTATCCAACTACAGCAAGACACACGTTAATACAGTCCTGACAATTATTCAGCTCCTTACCATGTCTCATCAAGTGGGGTCATCCCTGTACCACAATAAAGGTAACAAAAGATAACAAAGGTGCTGAAACAGCATGGCTTTGTGTTTGCTGTGGTAATTTGGCATGGAGCGTCTGCTGTTTGACACACTGGGGCCTTGGACCCACCGTCACACAAAATGTTTACTAATTGGTAAATCTAAATCAAATGACAGCATGAAATCTACATAATCAGTATAATAACAGTGTCAGCCATTTTGAAGTACAGTGTACATGAAGACTTGTTGAAAAAATCCACTAAAAGGTTATTTTATCTCAAAGCAAATGCAGACTGCTTCTCAATATTGTGCCTCATTTATCCAGCAAGGTCGAGTACCATGTGTGTGTGTGTGTGTGTGTGTGTGTGTGTGTGTGTCTGTGTCTGTGTGCGTGCGCTAATGCCTTTAGTTCACATGCCTTGTTGTTTCTTGTTTCACTGAATCAAACTGTCTAAATGTCTCCCCAGTCCTCAGTCTCATTTACAAAGCCAAGGACCAATTCTGCAAACATAAGAAATAGAATTCATTTATTTATTTATTCATTTAAAGTCTGCTAACTCTGCATAACGAACAAAAGGGAAAGAGAGAGAGAGAGAGAGAGAGAGAGAGAGAACATTTTTGTTCTGTTTTCTTAGATCCGTATTTACATTTACATCAGCACTATGTCTATGATGGGAAAATATTATTACAAAGATTTATTATCATGACCACTCATCACTATGTCCTAAACAAATGTGACAAATGATTATCTTTATTTCAGAAAAAATAATGTTGAGACATCATCATTACTGCATTGTAACTCTTGTTGCAATCAAGGCATACGTTAGTACAGTCCTGACAATTATTCAGCTCCTTAGCATGTCTCATCAACTGGGGCCATCCCTGTACCACAATAAAGGGAACAAAAGATAACAAAGGTGGTGAAACAGCATGGCTTTGTGTTTGCTGTGTTAATTTGCTGTGGTAATCAAGATTGTAACTCTTGTTACAATCTTGTTACAATTGTAACTCTTGTGTAGTCCAAGTATCCATGGTGGCAGAACTCATCTGCGGGGAAGAAGACAGAAATGACTTCAAATGATATTAACTTACTATAGTTCTGGCCAGGAGAAATGTTTTGGTCTCTGCATGTTAAACTGGTGGGTTTTTGTCTGTGTTAAAGTTTGAGTAGAAGCGGCTGACCCTTCAAATGAGCTAATGAACTTAGAGCTGACTGCCACATCAGTAAATGGTTATGACTTCCATGTAAGTTTTCTCTCTCTTACATCTTAAGAGGCTTTAAAAAGTGAATGTGGCCTTGCTTTTTTTATTTTAAATCACATGCTTTTTTTGGTAAACGCACCCTAAACCAGAGGGCAATCTCTGAAAACATAATAAATCAACAGTTCAAAGGTAAGAAACAGTTTGCATTTTACATCAAACTTAATGCCACAAAAAAAGGCCCCGCAAGCTACTGGCACAAGGACACTAGCCGATTTCACTGAAGCTTGTCAGAATAGCATTATGTATTGTGACTTTACTGACAGAACTAAGTCCTAGATCAGGAGGAGCTCCTTGAATATTTGTATGTCTTTACAGTATTAAGCAAATCGGGAAAACCTTCTATGACTTGACAGCAATGGAGCAATTGATGAATTAATTAGTGAATTAAAATGACTTTGGTGATAGAATTGGATTTATGTCTGATCTTCTTTCAAAATAAAGACACATGATGCCCCTTTCTTGGATAAACACAAAGTGACCTCTAAACTGCTTGTGTGTGTGTGTGTGTGTGTGTGTGTGTGTGTATGTGTGTGTGTGTGCGTGTGTGTATGCATGTGTGTGTGTGTATGCGTGGACGTGTGTGGTGTGGAAGGCTTGTGCTCTGTTCTCTCTGACAGACGGATAATCCTGTAGTTTAAACTCTGCAAATATTGATCGGGTGGCCCTGTGCGGAGGGCCCGGAGTGGCAGCACTGAGGGAAATGGATTAGAGCAAAAGAGCTGAGGAGAAAGGGAAGAAGGAGAGAAGGGGAGGAAGTGGAGGAGAAAAAATACTATCTGGATGGTCAGATGAGATAAGGAGGTTTAAAATGGCACGCCGGCGCTGTTCTCTGGCTTTGTGGAGATGAGGGGAAGCCTTTCACCTTGTGAAAGGTTGATGAAGCTGATTTCCTTTCACTGCCTAGACCTTCAGACACAATGAATGAGGTCATTCCTCAATGGCCACTCGGTGCATTCACAAATGTCCGCATGAAGAATGTCCTTTAATGTCATTTAAACATGATCTTCTGCAATATCTAAATGTACATTTACTCCTTTTGTGTTTTCTTCATTTAAAAAACATTTTAGATACAGCCCTACAATAGACTGGCTACCTGACCCCTTCACCCTATGACTGCTGGGACAGACTCCAGCATCTCACACAGCCCTGATTATGATAAGTGGCTTGGATAATGAATAAATGAATTCCTGTATTTTAAATATATTTACTTATGATGGTCCATGCAGCCTAAAGCAGTTTTGTCCCACCTATTCATCCTATAGCAATTTAGCAGCCATCTAGTTGGAAGAGTGGAGTTCTTAGAGCTGTAAGAAAGAAACTAATTATTGTGATGTCAGGAAGCAAATAGATCATTACAGCATTCCATAGGATCTACACATCCAAATAGAGTGGCTAAGTCATTTTTACTGTACATTACTGAGAATTTTAGGCTGATTCTAGGAGTGTGTTCCACATTACATCCCTAACTACTGTTTGACTGTTCCAGTCAGAACAGAGATACTATACTGACATCCATCTGGTTCAGTACATAGTAGAGTGACACTACCAGCCCAATGGATAAGGAAAAAATTGTCATGCAAAAAAAAAAGGTCTAAATCTTAAACACATGGCCTATTTTGTGTCAAAAGTACAACAAAATGTCGTGTCATTACCTAAACACACATATATGTCATGCATCCATATGGTTATAAGGCCAGGTGAAGGTCAAACTGCACTGCTTTTTTATAACATAATCTAACACACCTGTGTCTAACATTCAAATGCTCTCAGTATGTAGGCTAATGACCAGAAACAGGTGTGTGTGTGTGTGTGTGTGTGTGTGTTTGTGTATATCACTGCCAGAAAGCCTGCAGCCTCATAAACTCACTATTTGTTAATGTGCTGGTCCTATAAATGATAATGTTGGTAGTGTGTAGGTCAGCCACTTATTTTCAAACCCCCATGCTTTATGACCACAATAGTTACAAAATACAAAGAAAAGAAAAGAAAAGAAAAGAAAGCGAAAGAAAGTTATCCAAGTTATTCTAGTAAAATGGTTGCCAACACAAGGTTGGCGGGCCTGTGGTCATGTAACCTTTGACTTGGTCAAGTAGGCCTGACCGGGTGCTTTGTGGACTAATCTCCACCTGGCTCTGTACGTTGCATGTTTTGGTTTTTGTTTGACTTGCTCGGGCCCACCATCGTGTTATGAGTGGCAGCTGCAGTTTTCAGAGCCAGGCACACTGCTGCCTAAGCAGAGAAACAGCCTGATGACTGCAGAGCTTAATCTTTGAAACCAGATACAAACTGTAGTGAATATGGAACTGCCTATGTCAATATGTAGAATTACACATTATAGCTAAAGAGCAAATGATTGGTTAGTCTGTGACTAGCTAGCCTATGAGTGGTGTAGCGCCACCTAGCGGGTTCAGACACAGACACGGAGATGGATCAACCTTGACACCCACCCCGGTGAGGAAGTGGTCCAGTTTATTGAGCAAAGTGCAGGGAAAGTGCAGTGTCGGCGCCTGTGGGTTGGTCCACAGGTTACTGGCGTCAGGGTCAGGAGCAGGGAGAGTCCTCTGGGCTCAAACCTGAAATCCAGGGAGGAGTAGAGACACGTAAAGGAAAGTCCAGTTTCACGGGAGTTTCGGTTCTCCCTTCTCTTACTCCGGTGTCCCCTTTTATAGGGCACCCCTTTCTCTCTCATGGTAACCACTGAGTGACTACCAGTGCATCCCATTGAGGCACTCCTCCCTCCGACACGTGCTTTCAATCGGTCCAAAACAGAGGTGCTGAAGAACCGCCTCTAATGTTTTGACAATAATGGCTCTTGTCCGTTTCAGCACCTCGGACAGCACCGGCTGAGGAGCACTTGCTTGCGGCTGCCATGGAGTTTTCAACTTGTGATTGTTTACTTTGTGGTTGGCTAGTCTACAGTTGGGTAAGCTATTATTGGTGATTGCTTGGCCTCTGATCGCTTAGGCTCCCCAACTAACACACAACTAACACTCCTTGAACCTCAGGATCTGATATGCTCTGTGAGCCAGAGCACATGAACTAAGCAACTAATCCAATGTACTGAAAGAGGAACCCCACCAAACCCAACCAAAAAAGAAATTGAGTCTAACGATCTAAAAAGAAAAAAGCAAACTCAGGATCAGTAATTCGGTAACAGGGACCGCCAGAGCTGGGGTGGGGGTGGTGAGGCTGTGACAAATATGCTGTAATTCAGAGATAAAACAACACAAATTGTTTCTCAGAACTGAATATCAAGCAAGCCAGACATAAAAAATGTAGAATACAAACTTATTTCAATTTTCTGTGCAGGTGCACTCAAACATAACAGAAACAAAAAGCACATTCACACGGTTCACACTTAACTACAAGCAACTCAGAACCATAAAGCCCTTTGAGAGAGAATTAAAGCTAGCGTGCAAGTGTTAGCAGCCTTGACAATGTGTGTACTCTCAGATTAATAAGTCCAGCTGTGTCTTTGGCCCCAGAGAAGAGAATAAAAGCACACACAAATATGTGTTTTCACTGTAAGCCAAGAGTGTCTTCTAAACAAGACACGCAGAGCAAACAAAACAACCTGGCCTGTTTAGGGAGGCGGCTAACAGCAAGAGTCAGCGATCCATTTGACCGAGAGAATCTGTGTAGCCTAGTCTACCACTCAGGCGGGCAGAAATTGATTTTGCTCAGATTATGTGATGAGGGAGTTAGCGGAACGGCTATAGGGTGTGAAAAACAAGGTGAAAAAAAGATAGAAAGGTGCAGAAGAAGACAGAGACAGATCTGAAGATATCTCAAAGGCTGAAGACAATACTCTGCTTTGTCTCATAGTGTTTTACTGATGTTCTAATGCAAACAGACAAATAAAGAAGTTTGTGACTTCAGACTTCTCTAGAACACTGTCTTAATATGAACTGATTGTGACCTTGAAGAGAAAGTTTAGAAAGAAATCAAATCAAAAACAGTTTTCACTCTCAGCCCAAATGTTTCCAATCAGCCAAGTTATATTTATCATCTGAGGTGCGCTGCTTTAGGTTTGCATGAGTTGTTAACAGTTTCATCTTTTTAAATCTATTTAATACATGTAACATTTCTCACTATGAGACTGTTTTGCCTATCTGCCCATTTGGCTACTGGATTTTACTTTGACTAATTTTGTCCAGGGAAACTGTCTCTTAGCAGTTTTGCTTGTTTAAACACAATCAATTTATATTAAAAAATAATGCTTATTATAATATAAAATGATGCTAAAATGTTTTACCAGAAAGAATCTCAAAATATAAAATATTACATAACTCAATCATATTTAATTGTTTCACTTGTCAGTATGTCAAGTCCTCTCAAACAGAGTTGTTTATGTGGTGTCTAACAACACACAATGCATCTATTATCTTCAAAAAGGTACAGACACCTATTACCACAATTTGGGATGTTAGTTAATGGCTTTCCTTGCTTATTAGCTACATTAGCCTCAAACCTAAGCACACGTACTCCAGACACCAAACATCAGCTACATTTGGGGTAAAGGGTCTAACACTTGTGGTCCAAACTATTAACCTTTAGGTAAAATGTGACATAAAAGGTCTACAGTGCAGCTCCAGTTTGAGTGCAAAACTATCTTCTCTCAATTTCCGGGCAAGTGGCAGCAGTAGCTGCTTCCTGATCGCTGACCTTATTTAACATAGCTCGGTTCTCTTCTTGGAAAGCTCCCTCACGCAGATATTAAATCCAGCTCTAATCTAACTCATGTTGCTCTAATATTCAGATGACCTGAAGAAGTTGATTAGCTGGAGCAGATGTGTTAGATTAGGGAAGCTTCCAGGAGCGTGCCTGCCCTACTTTATCGTAATAGGTAGCAGAAGACAGTGCATTACTCTACATTACCTCGCTTTGCTGTTAATATTTCATTCTGATTGTTCAGAAAATGTCATTAAGTTCCATTGAGCACTGAATAATGTTCAAATGATCACAAGACCACTCTACTACCCTACTAATTTCATTCTGTGAATACTGTGGCCTGCTGAAATTGACAAGAGTCTATTTTCAAATATGCAGCCTTACAAAAAAGCAGTGATTAGCTGGTGACACCCATAGCAATAATGAAATTTGACAGTGATGTCACACATTTGTGATGTCAAATACATACCGATATCTGCATGTCCAGCTGCAGTTTAACTATTTGGCAGTAACTTCATGTTGAAATCATAGTGGACTGCCATTTCATTTAACAGTACAGGTCAGCCACTCAGAACAAGGGGCAATTTTGGAAAAATGACCATTCATAATTACGTTTAAAATGGCTAAAAAAATGTCCTGAATACAGGCAGTATATCAAGTAATTCTCATTATGACAATTGTTTGGTAAGAGTGCCTACTGACACTCATTTATAAGTTTGTTAAAAAAAAAATCAACATATCTAGAATTAAATTTTAAAATGAATACCACATTTATACATAAAGGGAAACATTAGCTATAACAGGTGTGGTACCAAAATATATTAAAAGCCATTTTCATCATTTTTTTATGACACTCTTCATCCATTGCATGCATTTTAATTGCTAAATAAAAAGTGTATATTGGAATCTATTTCTGCATATATAGAAAATGACACTTATATCT
This sequence comes from Hydrocynus forskahlii, assembly GCA_037974365.1. Lineage (NCBI taxonomy): Eukaryota > Metazoa > Chordata > Actinopteri > Characiformes > Alestidae > Hydrocynus > Hydrocynus forskahlii. Next base: position 8,027 of record JBBPCX010003517.1, read on the forward strand.
TATGTAATGATGAAGAATCAGAACAAACATATCACATTTTTTGGGTGAACAGCCCAAAAATAGCCCTACTAACCTGGCTGCATTCAAATCTACTTAATATTCAAATAATAAATTGACAGAATATTAAACACAGATTATTGTCCCGTTCATGCATTATTTGATTAGAATTATTTTTTAATTAAAACAGTTTATTTTTTAAACTGTAGGCAGGCATCCTCTGTTTCCAACTTGCTGTGCATTTACATGATGTCATAATACATCAGACAACAAACACATTCTCCTTGTAATGACTTTACTGAATGTGGTCATTTTCAGTCATTTCTGCTGCACCACTCACTTTACGTTCTCATTTACACAATAGCCAAACACAGCAGACGGTAAATAATATATTGTCTCAAAATGACTTCACTGCAGGTGGTCATTTTGGGTATACTGTAATCCCAGTAGTTAGGTTCGTCCTGTAAAGTTGTGCAAATTGCCATTCTTATCTCTATTTTCCCAGCTGTGTATCTGCTTTCGTACCAGCGGGACCCCAGACGCTCTGAGAAAAACTGTTTACAAGGCCTTTCTAAGAGAAAACCCCGTGCAGTAAATAAATTGCCTCCCGCACAGAAATCTGAGGGAGAAACTTCAGCAGCTTAAGTGGCTCTTATGATTACTAAATAGATAGTCATTTGGTTAGGCTTCTGGGCACCTGCAATATGTTCAGCAGGGTAGCACTCGATACACACAGAATACCCACCAAATAAAAGCCAGCCGTTCACCCTGTGGCACTGCCAGGCTTGGCATGGGGCTTGTTGTCTCATTTCTGATGATATTTGTTTTAAGTTAGTCTCTCTCTCTCTCTCTCTCTCTCTCTCTCTCTCTCTCTCGGTCCCACCCTCTCTCTAATGATCCCACATTGGGAAACACACACTCTGTACGTTGTGTTGTGTGTGAATGAAACAAGCTGTTGGCTCTTTAGTGAGCTGGAGCTGTAAGCTATTCTGGGCACAAATTTACTACACTAAATAAACAAAGGAGTGTTTTCTTTCGCAAAAGTGTCTGAATACTTGTTTCCTCTCACTTTAGCTAACACTGGAGTTTGAGACTACACCATGATAGGGCCACTCCTCTACACTTGGGTTACCCAATAGGTTTGTGACTCACCCATTGAGAAGTCCCTTGAAAGTGGCACCGGATATCAGAACATATTTAAAAGTGAACATTTCCAAGCTGTAAACATAAGTAAAGGAGCATGTGGATAAACAAAAAGGATGTAGTATCTCAGGCCCCAGTCCTATTTGTTGTTGCAGAGTCACCTCCCTGCTTTGGAGATACTTTGGAGCTTGTTTGGTTTGGTTGTTTAACTGACAGTATTCATGGACATTTTTTAAAAAATGCTCTAAGTCAGTCTTTGTACCATCGATTTCTGACAATACACAACAACGGTCAGATTTGCTCTGAAAACTGCCTGAAAGCCATAGGTAGGCTTTAACTACATACAATGGCTTCATTATACATAATTTCATACTTAATTTTGATTGATTTTCAAATGCTGACACATCTATTCAAATGTTCAATTTCTTCCTCACTTCCATTTTAGTCCTTCATATTCAATCTGAATTTCAATCTTGTGTTTAATTTCAGTTTGTCCTGTCAGCTCTGGACTGCTTTGGTGTAATCCAAACTATTATCGGCGCACTTTAGTTTCCCAAAGGGTTCAATAAAGAGAAACAGCATTCAACAAGGTTTGGTTCCTATGCTGATATAGATGCTGGGTATACACAGTTCCACTGCAGAACTGTTTTAGAAGGCTTCTTTTCAATTCTACTGCATCTGGTTTATTTAAGATAATTTACTCTTAATGCTAATTTCATAACCCTCCTGCTAAATCAAGTGATGTAAAAGGGCTGTATGGTGCATCAGCATTACACTGAAAAACTATTCACTGAAAAACTATTCTATGCCAATATTGTAGACAAATAAGGATGCACTCATATTGTTATCATTCAGGTTATCTAAAAAATCCCTCCTCACCCTCTAATGCTGCAGTTTGTTCTAGTGTTCATTTGTAATGGCAATTTATTTTTGAATCATAAAACATGTTTAAATGTACATACAAGAAGCAAATTATGTTGGAAAGATGGTAGGGTGGCAGTAGCCTAGTGGGTAAAAAACTTGCCTGGGAACCTGAAGACCACAAAGTTGCAGGTTCAAACCTCCACTTTCTACCACTGTGTCCTTGAGCAAGACACTTAACCCTCTGTTGCTCCAGGAGGACTGTACCTGAAACTAATGACTGTAAGTTGCTCTGGATAAGGGTGTCTGCCAAATGCCCCCTTTACAAAAAAATAACCTTTTTCCCCACATTTTATTCTAAGCTTGAATGCTTCTAACTATATTTGATTTTTATTATCTTTCATATGGCTCAGTGTAATTAAAATTCTTAAAATTCAAACTGCATTTGTCTGTAGTTGCTGTCCTTGAGGGCTACACTTTTGGAAGATACACTTGAGAATGAAATACCATCAAATACTGCAATACATCCACTGATTATATAAAACCAATTATGATGCGAAATTTGGCTATTGTTATTCAGCAGTGAACTTGATGTTTTTGTATTTGTTTGGTAGGTTACTCTACCAAAAATGGAACAGAAATAAAGTGAATAGAGATGTGCGCAGGGCTTCTTTTAGAAACCCATCCCAACTTTATCTTACAGTCTTTTCTGAAACCTGAACTGACTCATTATAGAAAACCAATCAAGCAAGCAGCTTCACTTTTTCATTACACATATCAGTTTTAAAGCCGGTTATTTATTACTCACTGTTTAAAATGTCAAAAAGCCAGGACCCAAATACCAATAAACTGGAACATAGGCTAAAAGTTTTAACAGCTTGGCCAGTAAAGAAAGCACACACAAGCTAAAGGGGATTTATTATTTAGTCTCTATCCTGGCCTCGCTTAAGCTCAATAAAACAATAAAATGATATCAATCATCAATGTTTTGTTGACCTCTCTAATATGTTATTCTCTTCTTTCTACAGGTAATGTTCTGTAAACCCAACCACCTGCCTGCTGGATGCCATCCAACCCCTGAAGCTCAGGACAACATCTCTGGGCCTGCTTCCATTTAACACTTCCATCAGTAACAGCTTCTTATTGCAAGGTCATGTACAATCTGCCTTCAAGATCACCAGGGTGGTGACCATGCTCCAAGAACTACCAACCAGAATTTCTCCTTAATTTTCCCTCAACATTTCCTTAGTGTGCTGTCTTAAATAAGTTTTCTCTTTTCCTCACTCAGAACAAGTCCAACTAGCCTCCATGTGTCATGGCCAGAAGGTAGGATTCGAACCAATGATCTCTTGGTCCAGAGGCAAGTATCCTACCCACTAGGCCACCACCATCACTATGGAGCCTTGAGCACAGTCTACAAGATCATATTGTCTGTCCTTACCAACCTCACCAGTCACAGGTTCCCCCTTCCACTGCATGCAGACTTCATGGTGGTGTTCCACAAAAGCCCAGTGCTCAGTCATCTTTTCTTGATGCTGTAGACGCATCTTGTGGCTTCTCTTACCATTGCAATGCTGAAGATCTGAAGCTGAACAACCTAAAGCAGAATCCCAAAACTGGAAACAGGTCCTCACTGTGAGGTCCTCATCCTGCTATCTCTTCAAAACCTCTCTGATCATTCCATAGAATCACAAAGCCTTGTTCTCTATTTTCAGCTCAGGTAACACAATTGATTTGGTTATTCATGCAGGTTTTAACATAAGGAGAATTTCACCCTTACTATCTAGGGAGACCACCCTGGTATTTGTTCAGTCTGTTGTCTTCTTAAGACTTGACTACTGTAACTCTCTCTGGGTTGCTATAATTCCTATGCATATTGTCAGGTCCTTGCACCTTGCAGTTAATCCAGAAGGGAGCAGCACGATCTTCAGTCTTCCTGAATGCAGCTGCCTCAGACTTATCTTTGAAATTGCATGCAGACCGTACTCTGTTCCATTACCCTGGCGGTGAAATGAACCAGTCTTGCCATATTGAAATTTCTTGTTTAACATGCATTATCTCTGTACTGTGTATTTTGTACCACCGTACCTGTACTGCATTTTGGCAGTATCTCAACACAAAAGAATCTTTAGACTTTTGGGCTTATTTGTCCTAGCTAGGTAAGCCAATTTCTCCTTCTGGACAAGGGCATCTACTTAATGCTATACATTTAAATAATAATATCTGCTAAATGCAATAAATGGACAGTCCACTGTTTTTCTGCTGACACAATAATCATCCTTCGACTTTGGCATCCTTTTTTCAGGATTCAGATCGAGCTTATGGTCTACCGACCACTAATATGGTAGTACTATATCATTATATCATATGGCAGCATTATATCATTATATCATTAAATCATTAACCCTCTTAATCCACACTAGGGTTGCGGGTACCAGGAGCCTATCCCGGGCTCAGTGGGCATGAGGCAGGGACTCACCCTGAACGGGCCGCCAGCCCACCACAGGGCATACACACCATTGCAAAGTTGTTTCCAAAGCACTTTTTTAAAAAACTTAACACTAATAGATAGCTAATAGCTTCAAATAGTTTAAGACACATTTGTGACAATGTATGCATATTTTTTGTCTGTAAACTTATGTGAGATGAATAGACAATACAGCAGGAATAAACTGCACAAATTTCGTCTTTGTCACTCGGCCAGAGTGTAAATGTGCTCTTCCTGTTCCATATGTAACAACTGACCTCTATTAGCCTGCTGAATAGTTAGGTGCTGTAAACCTGATTGAGTTTGTCGGCTGACACCAACGTATTAATCCTTAGAGCACACACGCACTCACACACACTGTGTATCAGTGCATGTGTGTTTGGTGTTTCTTTTGTGTTTTGTATGTGTAAATGCTGCTCTGCAGTGTGTGGGTGGAAGTGGTGTTTCTGGGGCCCCAAGCAAAGGTTTTTGACACTTTAATGCAAAATACACTTTCCATTGTAGTGCTTTTTACTAGTTTGGACTGAGCCATCCTGGAGTTGCCTTGGAAGTGTCATGGAGAATTGGAATTTAAAAAAAAACTATGTCTGGAACTTTTTTTAAGTCCAAAAAAATCAAACGAAGTTAGGAAGATATGGCGTTGCTGATTCATTCAAAGGTTACGGCAGTGGCCCGTGGGAGCTGCCGCTTTGCTCACCGCTCGCTTGCTCGCTCCTCTACTGGGCTCTGTACATGACTTCTTATACATTTTTCAAAGTTTACCACCCACCTTACCAAAGCAACCAACTTGATCAATTCTCTACCAATAACGTTCAATCTCCTTATCAACTTAGCTCCGTCATTCTTTGTTTCTACCTATAAAATTTTATTACCCTATTTGCTTAACCCCAACCTCTTGGCACCTCCAGCCTTGAAGATCATCTTACTCAGTGAAGCATTGCTCCATCTTCACTTCCAGTCCGGACACCTGCATGTCCAGTCTGGTCTTCAGGGTCATTTTACACAATAAGGTATTCAATATAGTTTATATAAGAAGCCATTTTCTTCTAAAAGGGGCCTGTGGGGACTTCCCACCTCCTCTTCCAGGCCTGAGTTTAAACTTAATTGTAGAGGATTTTTCCATATAGTTATGCCAAGTAAATCACCATCGACTAGTAAAATACCCCTTCAGTAGAAGCCTTGATTATCTTTCATGATGGTCAGTCAACATTTCTGGGCAAAATGCTAGGTCCTCGCAAAAGGTAACATTTGTTTTAAAATGGTTAAAATCAATTAGTTTGATTTCAAGAGTGCTGGTTAGGTAGTTAAGGTGCTGAAGTGTTTATTCAAAAAATACTTTTATGCAGATTTTTTACTGGCTGACCACTTGGTGCCTTACTTTGAGGGTCCCTTGCCCCTTATATTTGTGTGGTTTGTGTAGTGGTAGAGATCACCTCTGATTGTATGTGTGTGTCTTCTCCATCTAATAGGACTTTACCTTTTAGTTTTTTTTTTCCTGGAGTGTCCTCACAATGACAAAATGTTTATATTTATATCAGACTTGGGGGATTTGGACCTCACAGAGTGATAAATACACACAGACACACACACACACACACACACACACACACACACACACACAAGCAGTTTTGTTCTGTAAATTTTAAACATCAAACTTCAAAGAAACTGTAGCAGTCAAGCAAAACTGAAGCTAAAAGCTTTAGTTTGGTGACTGCACTGAGCTTTGATCAGCAAGGAAAAGGCTAAAGGTGCATTTTTTTCCCAGAAGAAGAAAAAAAACTGCAGCAGCCATGACAGGTGATTTGCATCTGTTTATTTATTCGGCTTGCATTTGTATTTTTAATGTACTTCTTTTTATTTTTTTATACAATCGGCCTTGAGAAAAGACAATACGCGAATATTATAAACTCAGCATCATTGTTTGCATTATGCCGGTTGTTGTACACATGCATTAAAGATGAATTCGCTCGGGTGTGGAAAGCCGCTGATCCAGAAGCCAAACGATGAAGCGAAGTTTACTCTGATGTGTAGAATCTAGATGAGGTAGAGGCTTTTCCTTCACGATCAGACAGCAGGACCTCGTCCCATTACCAGCTTAAAAGCAAATTACCACTTTAATGAAGATAAGCACGTGGAGCCAACACCAGCACACACCTAATTACTTCCAGCCCCAAAATAGCAAGGATCAAAGAGTGTCCACATACTTTTCTGCTAAGGAGAACCCACTGAGCTACATTTAAAATACACCATTCATTGGGACATTGTTCTGCATACAGATCTTATATTGTCTACTATTAAAGCAATAGTCTGGTGCAAAAGTTTAATTTACACATATTTCCCCTTTTCCCAAATGCAGTCGGTCATGGTTTGGTGTCTGAAGTTTTATATTTGAGGTACAAGGATAATGAAGTTGACACCTCACCAATTAGCATTGTGCACACTTGATTCAAATTGGGTTGAGCTGTTAAATTGGAGTTGTTAAATTATTTCTAACAGTCATTTAAGTGTTTTCTGATAATGTATGGCATGCTTTTATCTAAAAACATGGATATATAGTATCAGCTTTCATAGATAGATAGATAGATAGATAGATAGATAGATTTTTACAGAAGCTAAAAAGAGACATAACAGCATGTGAAGTGAAGCATTATAATGTATTTTTAGGGGTGTCACATGATTAAAAGAATTAATCTAATTATTACAAACTCTAATTAATTAGTTAATTGCACACATTTTGCTGTAAAAGTATTTAAACAATTAAATGAATTTTGGCATATGAGTGAATAAATAATCAACATTACAGACTTTCAACTAATATGCTGAGGGGAAAAAATGTTTTGTCAAGAACAATGATATGTCATGTCCCTGGTTCTGTGTTTTCTGGTGGTTGATTCATGTTTGCAGTCACAGCTGTTGGATGTTTTAGTTTAAGTGATCATGTGTTTTGATTTGCTATTATTTTAGTTCTGTTAGTATTTAAGCTCCTGTGTTTGGTGTTCTGGGGTCAGTCCACTATCGCACTATTGTCATTATCTCCTAATCTGTTAAAGTTTCACATGTTCTGATTTGTTTAGGCCCTTTTGATTTTCACTTTTGTTAATAAAGAATTTGAATGGAAACCCGCGCCTGCGTCTCCTTCACTTGGCCCCACAATGTGACATGCCAGGACTAAGTCCATCTATAAGGTGCAGTTTAAGACAATGTACATACAAGCACAGGTGTTCTGATGAACTATTCTGCCTTATCAGAAAATGCTACCATAGCACAAATCGACAGCTAGTGTCTATTGATTTATGCTGCCGTGTCGAAAAATGCCACTTTGCTGCTTGTAGTTTATACAATCACTGATAATGATGAGAAAGAGGCAAATATAATGCATAATCCGAGAAAAATATATTTTATTTAAAAGAAAAGAGCCTAAATAGATCTTCAGAGGTGCATAGAGTCCGTTTATACAGTCAGGTTCTAACACAGATAAATGCTACAGTGAAACTGGGTTTCTAAAACCTAAACTGAATTGAACTGAATTGAATTGGAGTAAGGGTAACTGAGCTGAAGTGAAATTAAGTTTAATTAAACTGAATTGGACCCTGTCACCTCACAGCAAGAAGGTCCTGGGTTCAATTCCTGGCCGGGCTGGCCACGGAGGTCCTTTCTCTATGGAGATGGCATGTTCTCCCACTGTCTGTCTGGGTTTCCACCTGGTACTCCGGTTTCCTCCCACAGTCCAAAGACACACACATCAGGCAAACTGGAGATGCTAAACTGCCCCTAGTTGTGAATGTGAACATGACTGTTTGTCTATGTGTCTGCCCTGCAACAAACCAACAACCTTTCAAAGGTGTTTCTCTGTCTTTTGCCTTATGACCACTAAGATAGTAACTGAGCTGATGTGGAATGCTTTGAATTGAACTAAACTGCACTGAACTGATTTAAACCTGAATGGCATCTCATGCTTAACTGTTTCTACATTCCAGATTGTAGAGAAAGTGTGAAACTAAGAAACAGAATTGTGCATGTTTAGCCCATTACACTAACCTTTATCCTTTCCCTTATTAAACACATGCTGTTTTCAAAATGAAAAATAAAAAAATGGAAATAAAATAACACACACACACTAAGACACACATACCGTCACCAGGCCACAGAATGTGGGAGGTGAAAATTGCTCATGCATTATACATGACACTAATGGCATGTAATTATCTTGAGACCCATGGAGAAAATTAATGACGCAAATTAGAACAATTGGGGGTCTTTTTTTTCCTTTTTTTCCTTCCCTGCTTACTGTTTTAACCACTATTTGAAGTTGCTGTTCACTCTACAGGCTTTAGGGAGTTTAATATGGGTTTGTGGAACAGTATGTAGGAATGTGTGTCCCTGAAAATTACAGACATATTCAAGGCCACACATATTTACAGTCTTTGTAGAAGTGTTATAGAAAAGACACTGAAAGGTTCTTTCAGAACGTCCAGAAGCTACATAGTTATTTTTTCTTCTATAGTCCCTTTTAGCACAGTAATAATGAGAGTAGTTAACTAGGTTTTTCTAAATGTTTGCAATAAATAAATTATCTTCAGAGTAAAAAGAGTTTTAGAATGTTCTCTTAAATCTACACTTTATATTAAGGAAGATCATATCACTTTGATGAACATGAAAAATATGAAGCTGTGAATTAAAATTAAATATATCTAGAGGTTTAGCAAATAACTAAACGAAATCTGCAACAGCATGCAATGTGTCCCCATACTTTTAATATACAGCATGGACACACACACACAGACACACACACACACACACATTCAGAACAACAGATCTCTACAACAAGGAATATTATTTTGTTTTCTTTGAAACTGCTGAAAAAAGGATACATTGAATTTACCAGAAAAATTAAATTCAGTTTAGTTACATTCGACATTAATTTTGTTTACTCATATGGAAACTGTGTACACACTATCAGAATCAAGTAAATTCTATCCGTATACCTGTGTATCTGTTTATCTATCTGTCTGCCTGTCTGTCTGTCTATGTATCTATCATGCCACATATATAAGTACACATTTAACCAAAGCTTGTCACAGCCTCACCACCTCCGCCCCACCTCCAGCGGTCTCTAGCACCGGATTACTGATCCTGAGTTTGTTTTTTTCTTCGTGGATCATTTGACATTGACATTTATAATTGACAGAGGTTATCACCTGTGTTAAGTTCTTTGTAAGTTGTTTTGGTTTATCTGTTTTTTCAATGGTCAGCTTGTTTGGGTTCATCGTTGTTTTGTTCCTTTAAATCAGATTAGTCATGCCTTTCACCTGTTTTCTATCTTTGTAATCTTTATTTAAAGCCAGCTTACCTGGAAGTTTTTGTCCAGTCACCATCATTCCAGTTTTTATTTGTCTTTTCTTTGCGGTGTGCATGCAGATCTGCTGCCAGGCTCATGTTTCTATTTCTTCTTTTCCAGAAACATCTAGATTTACTTCAGCCGATTTTTGTTCTGACCTTCGACATTAATATTGGTTTGGTGATTTCCTTTGTGTTTGGTATTTCAGTAGATGTTGAGGGAAGTTCAAGCTTTACTATTCAGTTCAATGAATGTGTATCACAGCTTTAAAGCTGTCAAGTCAGAGTGAGCATGTGTAAAGTGTACCGTGTCCATTTGTCATACGTGAACACACTATAGCAAAGCACACTGTCTGAACAGTGTGAAATTCATCCTCTGCATTTAACCCGGTCACCAAGTGAAGCAGTGGGCAGCCAGGAACACAGAGTCCGGGGAGCAGTGTGTGGGCATGGCACCTTGCTGAAGGGTACCTCAGTGGTGCCACTAGCACTCTGGGATTCAAACCTATGACTTTCTTATCAAAGTCGCCGGGGCAACTCCCTAAGCACTAGGTCACCAGTTGCCCCGTCTCA
>JBBPCX010003536.1:0-44555 GCA_037974365.1 Hydrocynus forskahlii
CACACACACACACACACACACACACACACACACACACACACACACACACACACACACACACACACACACACAAGTACAAAGCAGGCAAGAGGAACTGAGTGGTTTCACACTCCAGTAGTTAGAGACAAAGCTCACAGCCCAAAGCCAGCACTGGCACACATGGTCAATAGACACACACACACACAAACAGAGCTCATACTGTCCACAGTAACCCCCACCACCACCACATACAAATCCAGCCCAAACAGAAAACACATAAATGCAAATGGTTATAAGACATAATTCAATTAACAGTTAGACACTCAGTGACACAATGACTTTTGGTTCTGATGGTTTTAATGGGATAAATTATCGTCACAAAGAGCAAAGGATTTACCTGGATTCGATCTGTACCAGAGCAAAAAAGGGAACATTAGTTCAAAACAAAATGTCACTTGTCAATTTACTTTGACAGGACTAATTTGACCCTCAATCTTTTTACACTCTACACTTATTTAGTTATTGACATTATGATTTATTTTTGGCAACTACTACAAATTATACAGGAACTATTATAAAAATAATAGACCAAAAAAAGTCCCCAGACAAAATTATAACAAACATCTGCCCTGATCAGTGCTTGCCTATAGTTGCCGGTGAAACAAGAACCAACACAACATCATCTACAAGAGACAAAGCTGAAAGTTTCTACTTACTCCAGGAAATGGATTTGTGCATAGCAACTCAGCTCCATAGATGAGTTTAAGGGAGCACGTTAAGATCAAAGTAGTGAGCAAAAAGGCTTTAAACCAATCAGAAACCCCACTGAGCAGAGGGCTGAGTTCTAGAGCAGACTTTACTGCCACTGTCAAAAGACACACTGCTCACCAGCCCATCCACACTTCAGCCAGCAATGCTGTGATTTAGGCGGACAGAGAAGTGAGAGAGTCGAGGAGGAAGAATCCATTCCCCAGTGTGAGACAAGCCTCTCTTATAAGCCAATCAAAGAAAGCTGCTGCACAAGCAGTAAAGGGCAAATTCAACTTTGCATCGCCTAATACAGGAAATGCTTTTCAAGGCGAATTACAGAACATTTAGAGAAAAAGAGTGACTCTGTGTGTGTGTGTTATGTGTGTGTGTGTGTGTGCATTCATGGCAGTAAGCAAGGGGACTGCCTTGATGCAAGAGAGCAGTACTGCATGCAGATTGAAGTTCATTGAGTGCGCAGGGTATTTTTAAACTCACCATTTCATAACAAAATCACATCCCAAAAATAGTACACCCCACTCACCATCTCAACACTATTGTAGCAAAAACACCATTTCTACTCTAATCCCAAATGTTCACACCAAAATCAAACACTTTCTACAGAAAAAAGTGTTCCATGTTGACCATTCACTCAAAAGACCTGAATGACAGTCTTTTCTGCAAATTCACTCAACTTTTAAGTGCTGCTTTAAATGTCAACCTCAACAATAGAGCATTGACTGCAATTTTTTAAAGGAAATTTATAAATGAACATTTATTTTTCCATTTATTTTCTAATGTGCTTGCAGACATGCAGAAAACATTGTACATAACAAAGGAAAAAAGGCTGGACCCCAAAAATTTCCATGTTTTCTTTGCCCTTTGTGGTTCCCCTAAAAGCTGGATTATTTAGTTATTTTACATTACTCAGTAATGACTGCATTTGCATTACATTACATTTAACAACAAACAACTGTATGCAAAAGCCTGAACACTCCCAGGCAAATTACATTATTTTGTAAGTACATGTTCTCTAAAGGAAATGTACTTAAATATGGCATTTTTAATACCAACACAAATTTTGTTTGAACATATTGACACAGCTACATAGAATGTGTCATAACTTTTGCGCACACACACTTTATATCTTTCCCCAGTATGTCAAACTAAGCAATTGTGTGTTAAAATGTGAAGAAGTGTGTTCTCTGTGAAAAAACATCATCTCACTAACTACTGTTAAGAGGCTCTGAGGTTACTTTAACAGACTAATGTGAACTGCTGACATTGATTCCTAAGTCTTGGATCCTCTCAAAGTTCCTTCCTCCAGTTTTAGAGAGGTTTTCCTTGTCTGTGTTGTCCTTGACTGCTCACTGGGGGTCCAGACCCGCATTCTATAAAGCTGTTTTGTAAAAAGCGCTACATAAATTTGAGACGACTTGAATATCATCCAGACATCTATGACATCACAGTGGTACGTTCCGGATCAATAGAGAGTTCTAGGAATTCAGACTGTGCTGTTTACATTAAAGCCAAATGTGTAAAGCTGGCAACTAGACAACATGATCCAGAAAGGGGCAACAAGTTGTTGAAACTAATTCATATTCACTGTGTGAACTGGAGAAAATGTTAAACTAACTTAATATTTAAAGCTGTGTAACAGGCCATTATTTTGCCTTGTTAATCTTTACACATATAATTCAGGAGCAAACACGGTCAACTAGTGTAACTTGCTTTTCAACTACACACAAAGAATTTCATGAAAGAAAGAAAATTAACTTGAGTCTAGAAAATTAACTTGAGTGTTTTGTATTTGTTAAGATAATCACGTCGTAAAGAACCGGAAAAGTATGATGTTTGTTTAATAACATCATAATCACAGGTGGAGCACATTTTTCACAGGTGAGGCACATCTTGAGATTTTGCATATGCAGATAAAGTCCCAGTGTTTGTGTCAAGGGTGATGCAAAATGTTGTTTTAATTTTAAAAAATCGTGGCTAAACCATGTTGGTGGTAATGCATGTTACTTACTGACTGACATAAGGCAAAAAAACTTTACCACTGACTGACTACGTAAAGCTAATTTTAATTAAATGTTTTGACCCTGCACATTTTACTAGTCTCCATTCAGATAACTGTACTTGCTCACATCTCGGAAGAATATCAACCTTCCACTTAACAAGCTAGCAGTAAGAAATACTGACATTTACCTAATGTCACATAATGTGTTAACAGACTGTGACCAAGTGCACAAATATTAACTCATGCACTGCAGGAAAAATATTTACGGTATTAGTGAGCCATGGTGATCTTTCCACTAAATATATAGCTTTCACTTTTGGGGGAAATGTCTCACCCCCAAGTTGATATGTAGATTTCAACTGGTCCTGCAGCTGACTTCTCTGATAGTTTGTGCCTATTGGTTGTCAGTTCATGTGACTAGGGAGAGTGGAGTTTTTTAAACAGCTTGAGTGATGGGTATACCCCACTCCACTGGCTAGTTTTTGCATCTGAGCATAGGCTAAATGACCTCCAAGACACATAGTAAAGAGTGTCAGCTTAGGGGTTATTTTTCATTAGTAGGAGTTATTCAGAAACTGCAATGAAATTAAATGTAAGTAGCCATGAGAGTGAGGAACTGTGAAGCTGTCATTCAGAAGCAAGAAAACCACTTCCAATCTGAAATGACCTGTCCATGCGCTGCCCACAATTGTTGGAAAACATCACATAACTAAAAATCGTATTCACTGAAAAAGAAACTGTAATCATGAGCTTTTTCAGCAAATGCTAGCATGATGGTAAATGTACTGTTGCCGTTTCATGCCTAGTTTCCATTGGCTACAGCATCACATTCCTGTTTGGTAGCGTGCCTGTTTAAATAGAAACCTCTAGACAAAGACAAAAACAATTTCTCATTAAACTGAACGGGGTGTTTGCTAGGCCAACAGGCCACTAATCCTAGAACACAAAAATAGAAAAACAGATCTAGACACAACGTTCTTTAACACCACTGGTGCAGTGAGAGGGCTTTGCTTTGCATTAGTGAATGCCTCACAGGTATGATGGGTCTGAGGCTCTTTCAGGATAAGAGCAAAGAGCAGCCCAGACACGGGTCTAGATCCAGAGCAGATCTGTCTACTACTACAGCGTCAGTCAAGTGGCAAACAGAGCTGTCAGGACAATCTGCTCCCCGTACCAGGTATATAGGTCAGAGAATGCGAGAGAGAGAGGAAGGGGGGGCGGAGAGAGAGAGAGAGAGAGAAAGAAAGAGAGAGAAAGAAAGAGAGAGAGTGAGTTTACTAGCAGCTTCTCACTGCACTGTTGTAAACATTATCATATTGGTGGCCTTTTTGATGTTTGCTGCTGCAGAAACAGTGACCCACATCCGGCACATATAAAGCTAATCTGTGGGGACGTAGTAATGCCCAACTGCCTTAGACCAACTCTCAGAGAACCACAAGCAGAGGAGCATCACTGCTTTCATGTTAACATTCGACATTCTTCTCAACTGAAAGATGTCAAAACGGCTTGAATGCGGACATCCGTCCTTTTTTCAGCTTAATGACCCCCATTCGCTCTCGGCCTCTGTCATTTTTCCTCTTGGTCCCTCTTGGGTGCTGTTCTCTCTCTTTTTTCGTCACTCTTTCATCTCTCTTTCATTCAGGCAGGAAGTGCCTCCACAGCAAGAGAATGCATTGAGGCCCTTTCAGGCACACAATAGCTATGGCTTTTAGGTACTCTTTTAAGAACGTTAGAATTTTGTGCAACAGGGGCTACATATACTCAGCATGCGCACACATGTGTGTGCTTGGAGTTGTTAGTTAACCCATTCACTACAGAAAGCATTAAAGAGAGAAAAGATGGAGACACTATATATATAAAAAAAGATGGAGACACTATATATCATACACAGGCCCCTGGTCAAAATAAGCACAAAAATTCTGCAGACGTTTGCACACTTCAGCACATTTTAATGCACCATTATTCATTATTTGTTGAATTATTTCCTGAATTCGTATCCTGGAAAGGATGTGAACTTATTTTTATTTAGTAAATCAACAAAACATGTAATTTAGCTGAAGGTCAGGGGCGGCTGATATAACTTGGCGTGTGGACCTAAGCCCTCCCTCTCTTTCAAAGAAAAAAGGCACCAAAATAAAGTTTTATCTTTGGCATCCACATTGTTTTATTTGCTGCTAACAAACAACTAGCTGATCATTTTGGACTATTTTTTATTAAGGCACCAAAGAGATGAGAAAAATAAGAACTGGATAAGATGTGGCTGATTCACTTCTAGCCCAAGATTCACACAGCCAACTTGAGATGCCATGTCAAAAACGCCATTGTGTATTACACATAGTGAAACTTTCCCTAGATCTGTAAAATAAACGTTTATTTACACAGATGAATTTTGAGAATGTCATTACATAGCAGTGGTTAATGCAGAAATGTTTCAATCTGCTACATACAGAGCTGGTATTTATATTAGCTGTATTAGTAGGCTGTATTAACATAGAAATTTGAAGCTTAACAATAAGATATTTGCTATATCTTTGTATATTTGTTTATCTTACACAGACCTTCAGTAAAGTTATCATGTTTTGTTCATGCTGTAGCTGATGTAATGGATTTTATGTTGATAATATGTCAATCGACTAGCAAACCTTCATTAAGTCATCCTTCTATAGAACAGTAGCCCCCAGCTTTACAGAGAACCACTTAGTGATCCACCAATCTTATACAGACTTACAATAAACATGGTCTCTAATGTCTTATAATCCCTCAGGCTAATTTACTGTAAAATGGGAGAGCAAGAGCACACTGTGACAATCTTTATTCAGCTCGCTGTAGAAGAAGCTTCAAAGAACCAGCATTTAGTCCTCTTTAATAACTTGTTTAGCTAGCAATATTACATGCAAATACTGGGTAGCACACTTTTTTCTGTGGGCATGCGGCATAGAAATTATAAGTTGACATACACGTACACACACACACACATACAAAAACTCATACGCCATGAGTTCACACCAGATGCACCAGTGGTTTATTTAAATGAAGAGATTCTCTGTTTCATCTACTCCAGCTGCACTCTTGTCAGTGTGGGAAACTCAAAATGAGACTAAGCAATTTACCACAATTCTACATTCCACTCTCTCTCTCTTTCTTTCTTCCTACTCTCTCACCATTTACCCATTGTCAACATTCCTCCCCTCCTCTGCACTCTATCTGTGCTGTGAAGATGCAAAGAGAGAGAGAGAGCGAGCCATTGTAGGCTCTTCTTGCTTTGTTTGCAGATTTTACCCAGTGGATCCGTAAACCACGGGTCTTGGGCGTTGACCCATAGGTTCGGGTCAGTTTACTAGAAAATTCTGCAGGCGTGGGTGTGGGTGGCGCAGATCAAGAAATGACAAAGCAGTGTTTCGACTGATTAATAAATAACTTATAGAAACGTTGCCAGTGGGTCTGGGTCGACGATTAACACATTTTGTTGTGGGTCTGGAGGGGCAGGTTGGCTCTCGTAATGGATTCAAAACAGGTTAACAAAAACCTGAGACATGCATCTCTTTGCCGGGCTGCCAGCCTGTGCTGCAGTAGCTCAGAGAAGCTCCTCAGAGTTCTCTCGTGTTAATTATCTGGATAACCATTTATGCACTCGGCAGGAAACCTCTCAGGAATGAAGTGCAGGGCAGCGGACGCAAACTCCCTCCATTCATGAGAGAGAGGAAATGAAACCTGCTGGTTTATAGAGACGTGCAGAAAGCAGCCTCACCATCTGGGTCAATTACACTCATGCAAAGTTCTTAAAGAGCATAAAAGCCTAGCTGTGGCTTATAAAAAATCATTTGAGGAGCTACACTACTCTATCAGCAAAAAGGTGCCCTTCAGCATTAGGCCTGCACATATGCAGCAGATTGGGTTTGCCTGTGTGTGTGTTTGGTGGCATGTGGTGTGTGTGACACTTAAGAAGCTTCACATGCGTTGTATGATTGCTTCATCAGTGTATGTAATTCATGAAGACAGTTCTCTTTTTTTTTGTACTGTTGCTGGAATGCAATCTTCTCTGCTCACCACAGATGTTCGTATAATTAAAGCACCGACACAAGTTTTGCTTATGATGGCTCAAATCTGAGTATTGTGTTCTGGTGTATTTGGATCTGTGGTCATTAATCTAATGTTAATATAAAAACAGTCCCACATGCCAAAGTAAAGGTTTTAATCCAAAAGACCAGATGAAAGATGAAATCTTCATCTGTAGATGAAATCAAGGTTTGGGAGCATATTTGGGGGCATATTTAGGGTTTACACTATAAAAATAGGCATTTTTAGGCATATACTTACAACATCACAACAACGCGGTTTTTCACTATACGTGGGTGCTCTTGGAACGTAACCCCCGCGATATACACATGTACACACACATACACAGATACACAAGCATACATCCATGTACATACACATACACATACATATACATATATACACATACATATGCACACATATATATACACACATATACGCACATACATATATGTGTATGTGTGTATATGTATGTGAGTATATATGTGTATGTGAGTACAGTAAACCCCCACTTTTACGCGGATCAGCAGTCGCGGTATCAGTCCAACGTGGATTTTTTCTGAGAACCAAACTAATAATTTTTCGCTGAAACCCCCTCACTAACATGGAAACTGCAGATATCCCCCGCATTTTTTTTTACTTTTGTGACGTCCGGGCCTTATCCGCCACACCCCTTCGTCCTCGTGCTGGGTTACTAAGCACCGTGCCCAAACATAATCCAGTACTAAGACGATGGGGCGTGGCGGACGAGGCCCTGATGTCACAGTTTGTTTTGTGGCAATATATAACTTTTCATGCATTTAAGTGCTAAATTATTAAGAAAAATCAAATTTACTGACCTTGTAACAAATATTAACGTAAATTCAGCTACATTTCTATATAAAAAATAACTATAAATGTTTTGTTACTGATGAGAGAACACAAAGAAAGCGCATCTTGGGATGTTGAAATACCGCTGCACTCAGAGGCGGGAGGTTTGAAAGTAGCCAGTCCGAGAATGTTATTTATTTCTCCTTGCTGCTGATTGGCAGCTGCCCTGTGAAGCATGTGTGGCAGCTGCAGACCAGAATTTTCCCCAGGGAGCGTCTCGAGTGTTCTCATTCTTCTTAAAGCCCTGTATTTTTTTTTTGTAAAATTAAATGAATTTATTACTGCTTATACCAAAGAAAATGACAGCGCAGTACAGTGAATTACAGTACAGTCTATACAGGGGTAAAATTGGTATTTACATTCTAGCACTGCAGGAGTTCAGTGTAAACTGTACAGTACAAATATTTGAGGGCATATTTAGGGTTTACACTATAAAAATATGCATTTTACCACATCACAACAACACGGTTTTTCATTATACGCGGGTGCTCTTGGAACGTAACTGGGTTACTGTATTTATGTGTATATATGTGTGTATGTGTGCATATGTATGTGAGTATGTGTGTATGGAATCAAATTCCTTGTATGTGTTCGCTCACATACTTGGTCAATAAACACAATTCTAATTCTGATATGGATACAGCCAGGGAATATAGATTTTGCCTGATATGTAGTTTATTTCCTTGCTATCAGTAGAGCTCACAAGCATGTGAATCCACTTGACTGTCAGATCAGTCAAAATCAAGGAAAGTGGACAAGAAAGCACATTTTTTCTCAGTTAAAGTTTAGAGGCCAGAGGGACTTGTCTGAGATTCCCCTAGTGAAAAACGTTGACTTTGAAAGTCGTGTAGTGTGTCAAAAACGTAAAAGACAGCCCAGAGGCTGGTGTTGGAGAAAGAGAAAGCTTAAATCTGTTTTGTGGTGTTTGTAGCTGTAGCATCTTTGCTAATCAACAATACATTGATTTGCAGGCCAAAAGTGCCACACACCACAGTACAGGCTCATACAGGAAGACACATTAAGATCTGAGCACGAATTCAAGAGCCAACTTGAGCATACTGAAAGGAAAATTTGTGGTAACACTTGCAGAGATGTTTCAGAGTAGAGGCCACATGGGCTGAATTTCAAAGTGTTTTAAAGTCTGCTCCTGGAGCCCATGTGTGCCCAGTGAAGGAGTGCAGAGCTGCTGGGCCTCCAGGCATTCTGTTTTGGTTCGTTTTTGGTTTCATATCTCTCAATGAACAGGCAACATAGGCAAACAGTAACCCAGTGGTGGGCTACTTCTTATCTGAATCTGGACAGATGGTGTTGTTTCAGAACAGAATCAGCAACCAGTGCAGCACATTATGCAGTGAAATGTTTGCGATTTCCCTGAACAAATGTGACAGACAGAATGGCCTGAAACTTTCACAATATTCATTTTAGTATTAACTTAAACTGGCAAAACCATAAGAATAAATAATTGAAGAAGTTGTCAAACTGTGGGGAGTAAGGGGATGAGTGTATCGCCAGGAAGCTTGATCAGTGCACAGTGCATTGTGTCTGAGCACGGCTAAAGGAAATGCATTTTAGAACAGATGCAGACACGCTGGCATTTCTAAAGCATGCCTGAATTATCATTGTCAGCATGCAGTCATGCAGTTATCGCGTGTTGTTTAAAGCTTTGAGTCTATCTTTTGGTGCTTGCAGGGGTAGTTACATGTAACTACAAACGTTCAAAATATTAACAGTGAAATTAAATTTGTTTTGTGAAAGAGTTGAATGCTTTATGTCTAAATGTAGAATAAATAAGTTATTCAATCAATACTATTTTCTATTCCAGTATGTAATCCTGTAGCACGCTTCATTATGTTGGGCAAAAACCATAAGTGTCTTTCATGCTGGGAACACTGGGAACAACCACTTCTTGTCGAGGACCAGTTCATTCCGACAATTTCAGTGAATTTGCTTCCCTTCTCCCAATTAAGAAATCACCCCATTAGCCACCCCCAGGTTTGACAATGCCCCACCCCTTCTGTAACTTTTGGTAATTGCTGTGCTGTGTACATGCCAACATGACCACAACTAACTGGCAGTCTGGCACACACTGTCCAGTCTTCAACCCATAAGTCAGTACTTATGGTCAGTACACTGAAGCCAATGTATTTGATTTCGATAAAATAATCGCACTGTAATTCTTAGTCACAGTTGTCTACAGAAAAATCATAATTACATATTGTGCCCAAGGCCTTCAGCCCCTGTTCTAGAGTTTCTTAAAAATTGGAGCTCAGTTAACTGTGAGCAAACACAGTCCTAGATTGTGACTAAGCTTTTGCAAGCTTCATATGCTTCATGAGATGTCTGTGTTAAACTCTGTATTTCCAGACTGATGATACATCAGATAGGGTGGAAACCACATACAGTGCGAGCTATTCGTGAGAAAACTTGCAAAATGACCCCTTTATCTCAAACTTAGCGCTGTGCATTCATGAAAGTGTGCCTAACTCACATTCTCACTGTAGAGCTGACAAGTCTATAATCTGGTACCTAATTGTTGCTCTTGGCTAACCCGGGGTCGGGAGCTCTTCCCTGTAGCTTCAGTCCTGCTGCACTACTTGCTGATCCTGCACCTCTAGTCACCAGGAGAACTAAGTAAGATCAGAAATGGAGAGAAAGAGTCAAACACTTGAGTACAGCAGCATAGAGCGCCTCCTTGCCATTGGTCAAGCACGTTCTTTTAGTCAAGAAAACCCCATGCACTAAGCCATTTCCCCCAGTAATTACACAAACAGGAGTCAAAACATGAGTTGCCTGCTCTCTGCTGAGCAGATCCCTACAGAAAACTGGATGACTTTCCACACAGATACACACACGCACTCAAAGTGAATGAGTATGACCCTAAAAAAATTAACATACATACAATCTCACATTCAGGCACATTATAATACTCCTAGTCACCAAAGACAATCAGTGACTTTACAGGAGCCTACATCACATTATGTGTAATACTTGGAAAATAATTCTATTCAAATGTTTAAAAAGTTAGCCCTTTAAAGTGATTTAGTAATTCATGAATAATCTATGGAACAACTAAGGTAACTACTAAGCTACAACACGAAGGTAAGGAAAGGAACCTTAGTTCTTAAAGAATAGGGGGTTAAATATTAAGCTTTTGCTAAGGAAATAAAGCCCTTTAGCTCTTGATGTTGAAGTATATGGCTTTCCTTTGGTAATAATGCGTTCTTGTTATCAGATACATTCAGGAAATGTGTAGTTTGAAAGGCCAATGAACTCTAATGCCGTCTAGTGGCTAAAACCCATTACTGAGCTAGAGGATTTAACACACTGACTCACTGGCTTCAGTTCCTGGCAGTCAGTGAAGTCCATTCCATCTTGTAGGCAACTACACAATTTAAAATACCCAGTCATTTCTTATATGTAAGACAGAAAGTATGGAGACTGATAACTAAATATGATTAGTTAAATGATATGCAGCAGAAGTAAGAGCATCCCTCACTCCTGAGTCTCAATTAAGAAGCTTAAACAATTACACAGCGCTAAGATGAAGCGTGTCAGTCTTGCAAATATACTTAGAGGGACGTGCTGCTCTTAGTAACTGCACAAGGCCCTGTTTATATCCTCCCTGGGATCAAGAACACTGGGGAAGTCTCAAAAATGTGCTGCTCAAGGAAAGGAACTGGGATGTTGGCGTAGCTGGACTCGCAAGATTCCCAGTCTATGTTATTCTAAGATTTGCTAACTTCATAATTGAGTGTAACAAGGAGGATTAACAACACTTCACTATCAGTCCACACATGAGATTCCTCCTTTCCTATATGCACCATTGTTGTTAGCTCATCAGAACCAACAGAATTTTTTCCAGGCATCTGATTGGCCAGCATGACATTAGGGTGAGGCTTACATCTCCACTGACTGACTGCATCTTTTATCATTTTCATGTGGATGGAGATTTTTTTAAAAACACTGCTTGTGTGGAAGGAAGAAGAAAAACTCCCAGTTAAAAAGATACTTGCGTATGTTATAGCCTAAGTGGGCTATAAATTACTTCTAACAATACCACCTCCATGAGTCCACCTGTGCCAGGGACACAGACTTCAACATGTGTTAAGTTACAGTTACAACACTCCTACAGACATGTCCATATACAAGTCTTAGAACAAGGAAAAGCAACAGTTGTGGACCTGTTAACTGAGGTCAGTTGAGGAGCTTTACAAATGAAAAAAAGAGAAAAAATACAACAATTTTACAGTAAAAATGTTACAGTACCATAATTTTAATTTGTTAAAACGGAAGAGGTAGCTGTTAGGGAAAAAGTAAAAAAAAAGTGATAACAACAAGTGGCACAAAAAAAGTAAAAAAAAAAGGTAAAAAAAAAAGTGATAACAACAAGACAAGTGGCACAAAAAGTTCTCCTCAGGCACTTTCAGTTAAAAAAGGTAAACTGTATGACATTTCCTTATGACACGTATCAGGGACTATCCTGACAATTTAGGTTGCAAGACAGTTTCTGCACACGACAAGCCCATATGAAAATGTATCTGTCTCATTGCCACCTATCAGCTTCAGATTAACAGATTTTAAACGTGAAAGCAGTTTCTGTGAGAGAAGTGTGTCCTGTCTGTACCTGCCAGACGTGTGGCATGTGGGCTGACACTTAAAGCAAAATAACAAATATCTCAACATCCCCCACCACGCACTGATAGAGCAGAGGTGAAACTAGACCACCCTGGCATTTACATACACTCGAGCATCACCACCACACACCCACCGTTAGTCTCTCCTCTGCTCGTCCGTGCTCTGCATGTCACCCACTCCACTGTCAGCAGCCCGGGCTGTTCTCCTCACCCAACGGCTCCAGTCTGCTTCACCCGTCTGGAGCTCCACAGCAGACACTCCAGCCCAGACTTTGTCTCAGCCCAGCTAGTCCAGCACGAAGTCTGAGCCGTGTATGTGTGTGTGTGTGTGTGTGTGCGGACTACACTACCTCTGCCCCATTTATATCGCCTCGTGTGTCTGTGTTTTCTGAGATGACCAGCTGCAGTCTAGCCTGCGTTATTTTTTCCTACACCTGTATTCATACTAGCCCCGCCAACACGTCAGATGATTGGTTACTTTTGTTCCCCATCCCCCACTGTGATTAGCTACTTTCGTGAGAATATAAAAGATTAGCCAATCGCAACATAGGAAGGCGGGGCTTATAGTAATACGGGTGGGTGAAAGCACCGCGTCTAGTCAGTCTGGTGTTTTCTGCAAAAAAAACAAAAGAAAAACATGGAGGCTCAAAAATGAATTTTAGTGTAGACAAACTAAGGATCAACAGTGAAATAAATATATATATAGATGTGTGTGTGTGTGTGTGTGTGTGTGTGTGTGTGTGTGTGTGTGTGTGTGTGTGTGCGTGCGTGTGTATTATACACAATTCACATGTCATATATACTATACACCTTATCTGTGCAACTGAGAAGGTTTTCCAGGGATTTTCACAGAAGTTATGACATGAGACACTAGCAGGCAAAATAACCACTCATATGACCATATGTCATACACTCATGTTTTAAGTCCAGTAGGCGTTTCTTGTCATTTTAACAGTATACACAGTACACAGTTAAATTAAACAATGTTCCTCTAAGATCATGGTGCAACACAAAGAACAAAAACAGAAATGGCACAAGACTACTTAAGTGTAGGCAGGACAGGACTAAAGAGAGAGAGCAAACACACACGAGCAACAGTACAATAATTTACAGGATCAGACAACATAAAGCTATCTCATAGAAATATTTTACACAAAATGGATGTAAAGATGTTGCCTGACACCCAGGACAATTGTTTTATGACAATTCTGGCTGGAAACTTTTTAGACTCATTCACTGTGAACTTTTATTTCCTTGCTGATTTTAAAGCACAAGAAATACATAAGCATAAGATATAAAATATATGTTTGCAGACGATGTGTGCTTTAATTCTGAAAATTAATCATTCATTCTTTTTCTGTAACTGCTTAAGGTGTAGGTTCACTGGTAGTTTTGGATTATAAGTAAAAAGGGATATATCTGAGTTGCTGAATCTGAGTGGGTAAATCTATAGTGAACCATGTGTATATCTAGATGTCTAAGCTTTTTTTCATTAAATTATTTGAATTCATTGGAGGATAACTGCGATAAATGATGGCTTTCCAATGAGTCAACATGCCATTGGTCGGCCACCTTAGGACATTTATGGTCCAACCACAAGTAAAGACTGTGTAAGAAGCAGTTCCTTTAAATTATTTGAAAAACTGGTATAATTAATATAAAAATGTCTTCCATACATGCTGAGAAACACTTCTATTTTTTGGTATATAAGAGTGATTACATTACAAAAATAACCTTTGAACTGTTCGTTTTTAACAGTGTAGTGTTTATCAGTATTTCCTAGCTACTTTAACCCTGAATTCTACCTCACATTGCTTTGTCTTTCCTAATCTTCACAATTTAAATGCACTGTTTCTCACATATTCTTCACTGGTATCCACACACCATCTACAATGGTTGGATTTTTCTGCTCCACATGTTTCTTCAAGTAGCCCCACAGGATCTCACAGGATCTTAAATGGTGTCTGGATTCCGCCAAATGCAAGACATCTTGCATCATTTTGTTGGACTATCCAACAGTTGTATCAGCTTTCCTCCTTTGAGTAAACAGAGAGGATCAATAACACAAAACAGTTGTTAAACCTCAGTGTATGAGATATGTGCAAGCGGGCAGTTCCTGACTGCCAGTGTTTAAAGAATAATAAAAGCTGTGTGAGGTCAGCGTCTCACACACTGTCTTCCAACAGCTTGAAGAGATAAATCAAGCTCAGAAAAAAAATCAGAAAAAAAGGTCTGAAGTTTGAAAGATGTAGCTTTAGTTCAGATTTGTTTGTCATCTAACCATTTCATAGAAACATGTAAGCAGAAATCACTACAATGTCAAAATACGCCACATAAAAAGTCCACTCTCTGTTTTGTTTATCTAAAACGCCACCACCTCAATTGCATTCCTCATGCGTTCAGATTCAAACAATCCCAAATGTCCCCATTGTTAAAAACAGGTCACAGTAAACACAGCATGGGTTCATTAATTAAGCTTTTAACATCAACATCACCGCAGGCGTGGGAGAGGACCCGCCACTGCTGTCTCACTTTTAATGCCGATGAGAAAGATTTACAGTTTTTAAAAAGCTCCAGTGGTAAAGTCTAACATTCAAGGCCAAATGTATCTCACTTTACAGCACAAAAGACCAATAAAAACCATCAGGTCAACAGTGTACACACACACACATACACACACACACACACACACACACACAATCACTGCACCTTATAAACCTCCTTTTCGCCAATCATTAATGAAGAGGGATCCAGTGCAGAGCTGAAGCCCTATGTACCTGATATCATAAAAGATATGGGTGAAAAGCACCAAAGCATGATGAGTTCCACCGTGTGTAATGTTCCACGGTGTGTAAACCATCTAGGCTGACAACCATTTACTCATACACAGACTGTACACAGCCAAGAAATGTGTTGATTAACTAAACCTGAAACTAAAGAACACTGAAGGCAGGTTTCTAGGCTAAGCCAAGGTGACTAAGGATTTTTAATGAAGACTGGCATCGCAGTTTTGCTCAAGACTGGGTTTAAACTTCACAAAAATGTTTAGACTTTGAAGGGCAGATGGGGGGGAGTTAGGAAAGGAAATTGCCTTCGGTTAAATATTTGGCGGTCTGAAAGGGTTGGGTCTGCTGACATTCAAATCAATAAGGCTTTATGTGCTCAGTGCTTTTATATGTACTCTACTTTGACTAGTTTGGAATGACAAAACAAAATTTCACAATTTTTATATAATAAAAAGGATACCAGGAAGCTCTGATTACAAATGAAGAAATGTTAGATGGGTCAAGAGTTATGAATTAGCTGATGGTTTTAAATGACAGAAAGTGGTAAATGTAATATTTAAAACATCAAAATTCATGAAATATTGAATATAATTCTTAAATAAGGGGGACGTCTTGTTTGACATTGTATAAAAATGCGATTTATTACTGTATATATAAAAACTGAACATATTTTAACAAGTGATTCCAATCTTTTGGCTTCATTTTTGTCAAATTAATTTCTATGATTTGAAAACACTACATACCCTTACAGTTAACAAAAATGATCAGTTAAATAAAATTAGTGGATCTCATTGCATCTCATTGTCTGTCGGGTCAAATAAAGAAGAACCGTAACAGGGTTTCAAGTGCAATTAGATCACATGCCATTATCAACTGAAACAGGAATGTAGAAGTGTACGTCAGAGATAGTGCTAATCTTGGTGGTGCAGTAGGGAGCTGGATCAGCTACTCTTACTCTGAAAAGCTAGATGAGCAGGGCCTCCAGTCTCAATTCCAGTCTTCTACACCCATACACAGGATTCTAGTGGTGGTATAATCTCACATTTATGGGCCTTTGTGGGCCTCTCCAATCTCTCTATGTGTTTACAGAGACTGTCATCTCAAACATACATACAGTATTACAAAAAGTCCTTCATTTTTAATTGCTTGACATCTAAGTGCTTTATAATGTAAGTGGTTAGTATTCTTTAATACTCAATATTGTTTCATGGCACCAAAATGTGGCTCTTAACATGATGTGTTGTTACTTTTATTTTAAACAAGTGATGGAAAGGTACCTTCAAAAACAAAACCACCATCATGAAGCTGTCTTTACTTGAAGATAAGCAGTTGTGTGACCTCACCTGAATGCAATTGAATGTTTGAGTCAATTCTCTCTATTAAGTTTATTTTATTGACATTATACTTACATATAATGTTTCAAAATAAAGTTGACTTTATATTGTACCTGTTAGAGTTTCCTGACAAATCTCATATTCTTACATTGGGCACCAATTCTCAGAACCCTGTTCCTAAAAAAAGCCAAAACAAGCCCCACCTAAAATGCATGCTGTTTGTGGGTAAACATCTCACACAGACTGACATGCTTACCCTCAAACATTATTTGTGCTGGAGTTGTTTTGGTATTCTGCAGCAGTGCTCTGGGAATGGGGTTCTGACAACAGAAAGCAGACAAAAGCAAGGAAACACGGCGGAGAGGAGAGAGAGGGGGGGAGAGAGAGAGAGAGAGAGAGAGAGAGAGAGAGACAGAGAGAGAGAGAGTGAGGGAGAGAGCGAGAGAGAGAGAGAGAGAGAGAGCGAGAGAGAGAGAGAGAGTGACAAGGACTCAGTGTCTGCATTACTTTTCTAAACAAACACCACCTTCCTCCATCCTTCACAGACTGGTGCATTGACTCGCTCACCAACCGCTTTGACAGTTTAAACAGTTTAAAGGTCTCATGCCATGAAATAAAAGTGAAATAAAAGGCTTTTGTGAAATAAAAGACTTTGAAGTAGCACACAAAAATTGTTTCGATGATGTCATTCACTACCCAGTACATTCAGTAAATGTACATAAGGCTGGAGAGTTTTCAATTCATGCTTTTTGTAACGTAACTATGCAGTAACAGAAAAATCCAGCGACAGCAGGTTAACCCAACCATTCACAGTGAAGTTATAAGGAGTGTTTCAGTTTAGATTGAACATGAGGTGTAATCGGAAAGGGGTCACAGTGTGAGAGCCTATCTGAGCTGGATTACTTTTAATCCTGTGGAGGTGCTGTAATGAGGTGATTACCAATGGCACCCACGATTTTAATCCAGTATGAATCTGTGGTGTATCTGTGATGTAGTTTTCACAGATAGTAAAAAAGCAATAATCCTAGAGTGAACTGCCCTCTATAATTTGCTGAACTCAGAGCTGTCTCAGTAATGGCAGCGCTGTTTGAGTTGACCTTATAGCAACATTATAAAAAAACTGGGAACAATGGCTCCTCTTTTTTCAGTACTAAAGACAATACTAAAATGGAGCATGACAGTTTCTTTATCCTCATCCTTAACATGAGACTGCTGTACTCCACAGAGGCTTCTAGTCATGGTGTATTTAAAAAGAGAAAGAAAAGTGAAATATGTGTAAGTACATCTTGGAAAGTGTTGTGATTTCTGTCTTGTTGGGAAGCATTTGGTGAGCTGAACAAGCCCTCTTTTTCAGCCTTATGCTGTTCAGTCTGGCATTCACTGTCGGTTTGTTTGTTTAAACCCATTTAATTTTTGAGCCAATGGGTTTATCTGTTTATATAAACAAACACACACACAAACACACACACACACACACATATATATATACAATATATATGTATTGTATCTATAATAATTTGCTTTATAAATACACTTCGTGACTTCGTCTGTCTGTCTGTCTCTCTCTCTCTCTTTCTCTCTCTGTCTCTCTCTCTCTCTCTTCCTCTCATACCACACATGCAAATAAAGCTTAATCTTTATGCTATGAAAGAGATCAAACCTGCATGCTGTGAAGGACATGAATCGCTGTCTAATTTCATAGAAGCTTCCTAATTTCCTGCACCAGGACATCTGTGTACAAAACACAGTTATCTACTACTGCTAGTTGTTACTACTGGCAATGCAAAACACACACACACACACACCAAGGTGCCCGTATTGTGGTCATGCTGTGTCTCACCAATGATTGACAGCATTCTCTGTGATGTAATGTTTCCAAAGATGAAGGTTAATGGTTACACCTCTCCAGTTAAGAATGGGATCAAGTCTGGGGAGAGAAAAACTAAGACTGATGTTTCATTTTCCTCATGGCCTTGCATTATAACCATTATAATCCCAGCCAAAACAGACAAGAAATAGAGCCTATTATTTCTTTATTTCTCATCATTATCAGGGTTCTAAACTGACTGTATAAACTGAATAAGCTTCAAGGTAGCATTTTTCAACAAGACGGCATGAATCAATGTACTGCTTATAAAAAAATTAATAAGTAAATAGTTTAAATTAAATATATTTTTCTCTGATTATGCATATTATTTGTCTATTTCTCATCATTATCAGTGTTATTAACAGTATGAACTGTATAAACAGAACGGAAGAATTTTTTGGCAGGGTAGCATAAATCGATAGACTCGATGGCAACATTTTTCGACAAGGCCCCCATGGTCCAGAGCCACGATCAGGTACCTTCCTATGGGGTGCCATTTGTAAAAACAGCTTCACAAATTTGGAGGTGTCATTTTTTCATCATTTAGCACAATGTTCACGCAATTGTCACACACTGAGAGCATACATATATATATGTATGTATATATACATACACATATAAATATACACACACACATATATATATACAGTTGTTTGATAAATACTGGCCTTGGAGTGGATTTCCTGCACTAGAACAGCTTTCTTAACCGTGGCCTTGCCAATGCCTCTCTCCCTCACTCTCTGGTTTGGTTGCTCTGTTCTAAAGTAACAAATGGTTCACTGATTACATTCCAGAGGATACTGTTACAAATGGTGGTGCTGAAATGATGCAGAACAAAGACTGTGTTATTCTATAGTATTATGGCATTATAATCCTGCGAAGGGGCGGTCAAACACATAAGTGTATGTGGGCTACAAGTTAACATACTGAAAAGGTCAAGAATATGTAAGTAAGTGGAAAAAATTTGTATTAACACATGCTGTTTTTTGTATTATGTAGACTGGGGAGCAAGTGGTATGTTTGAAACTTTACTACTGTTTACATACTACATCAAACTCATCAAAAGAGTTCATGAAGTCTTCAGGATTATCTGAAAATTAGAATCTTGGGTATTTGTACTTTTTGTATTTTTTGTATTTGTATCTGTATTTGTTGAATCTGGAACATGTGTTGGGCGGTAATTTCCCTATATTTCAGCTTCCGCAAAATTGGTTTGTGTTTTAAGTATGGTTTTCTTTTTTTTCAGTTTTCTTTTTTCATTGGCTGTGAGTAAAACAAATAGTCTGAATGCTGATCTGAAACCAGCTCTTTCTTTTCCTCAACTAATGGTTTATCCTGTTCATTATACATTACCTCATATTGTACTCATTAAATTACATTTTGCTTTTTCTAGGAGTGGTGGGAAAAAATCTCTTGCATTGTGTGTGCTTCTGCATGTGATAGCTTTTTTTGGGACCAAAACTCTTCCATGTCCCCAAACCTAACTACAGGGCTAATAATGAGCTCAATGATGAGTACACATCCTCTTTGCATAGAGAACAAAAGGCCAAACAGGTTCTCATGACAACCGGGTGCTGTTTGTAAAGGAGATGGGTCTGCTCAAGCAGCTCTTCTGGTTTTTTATCCTGCACCAAAGCCTCCCACTCCTCCATGCCCGGCTGAAAAGGGCATCCATTGGATACATGGCTAATTGGTCACGACAGAGAAGCGACAGCGCAGCGGCCTCCACAGAGACGTGCCCCAGTTTAGGAGCCCAGTTTGAACATATTAACTGTCATGGTTAGGCACTATACACAGGGAAGCATCAATACCAAAGTTCTACCTCAGTAAAACTCACCTACAAGCTAGGATGATCAAGGATGTTCAAGTTAAATGAAGTGTCCCATCACTGAGGAGTTCCTGGCATGGGTTGACATTTGTGAGTGTGAAGAACCTTACAAGGGCTTCCATATCCACACAATTCCAATCTCCACATAAAGTAAAGATTCTGTATCAGTTT
The DNA here is from genome assembly GCA_037974365.1 of Hydrocynus forskahlii. Lineage (NCBI taxonomy): Eukaryota > Metazoa > Chordata > Actinopteri > Characiformes > Alestidae > Hydrocynus > Hydrocynus forskahlii. The sequence continues at coordinate 20,293 of JBBPCX010003536.1, forward strand.
AATGGTTCTTCCTCAAACCTTCACATTATATATTTTTTTAATTGTTGAAATGGTTCTCCTAAGAACCACCCAAAGAAAGTGGATCTTTTATTGAATTGCACATAGAACCCTTTCTGGCACCTTTATACTTCAGAGGTATTGTGCCTATACTGTGCCTATACTGTGCAAAAAATAATAATAATTAGAGAAAACAGTTTAAAAACTACTCTATTTTTGTTTGTTGCACTACATTAGTAGAAGACACACAAATAAACACAGTACAAAGTAAGAAGTAAACGTATTGGCATTTTGTGAAATATGGTGAGGTTAACAAGTATTCAGACACTGTTTTGTTCTTTAAAATACTTTCAGTACATTTATCCTCTTTAGATTTTCACACGTAATTAAAAATATGAACCCAAATGTATATATTTATATGTATAAACAAAGACAGATATGTTAAAAATACATTAATAGGGACAAATTCACTTATTCAAATACTTCAAATATACTTCTGTGTAAACACTGCAAAATAAAAATAATAAGTGCTTTCAGGCAAACTGCACCTGTAATCCATATAAAAGATATTGCCATCAGCAGAGAAGATTCCATATAACAAATAGTGAGGTGAGGCTGAAGAGGCTTCCTAAAGTGTTCAGGGTTAACATTATTATAAAGCACTTTAGGACTTAAGACCTTAAACATCCCTGTTAGGGACCACACAGAACCACAATCTGTCCCAAGACAGGTGCACCACCCAAGATTTACTGGAATTGACAGCGGTCTCCGGAATTCTAACCTCGCCCCTCGGTCACTCCCACACGCACGCACCAGATCAAGCCACCACATCAAGCCACCACATCAAGCCCTGTTTATCTGTTGATATCTGCTACCCCAAGGAGTGTCACTGGCCTCGCTCCACCTCCTGTTTTCTCTATAGACCCAGCAGCCTGTCATGGCTTCATAACTTCTTGCTACTTGGTGCTCAAGCTTCAGGCTGCCCAATTTCCTGATTAAGTGGCCTGCGTTATTACCAGGCTCACAGGGCATGCACTGGACTGGACAATATTGCTGCTGGAATCCTGTGAAACCTTTCTTGCGGCCCTTTGACGAGAGTCCTCTAAGGTTCCAATCTGGGTCCTCTCAGAGAACTGCTGCCCACCGGTTCCAGCAGTCGGTGGTGGGCTACACGGTTGAGTTTCATATTCTGGTAGTCCAAAGTGAGTTGTCCAGCATTGCTCTCACCACAGCCTGTTACCATGGTCTAAAGGATTCCATAAAGGATGAATTAGTAAATAAAGACTGGGGAACATAGCATTGACCAGTGAAATTCATGTTCAGCACCAAGAAAGACACCGGGAGAAACAAGAGAAATAGAACAAGACCAAAAACCTCAAAGACATTTGTGAAACATCCAGCACTCCTCAGCAACCGCACACACATCCACTGTCATCTCCCCTAAGACAATGGAAGAGGAGCCAAAGAAGATCAGCAGATCATGCCTCACTCCCCAACAGAGCAAAAGGAGGATGTCCTGGGGACTGTGTCTATACTTGGGAGGCAAAGGACACTATCAAGCTGACTGCTCAGAACATCCAGACCATCCCAGCTCACCAGGGGAGTGGGACCTTCTGGTGAGCAAAATTCCTTCGATTCCTACAGCCTCCCAGTGTGACCTTCTGGCCTCGTTGTCCTGGTCTAAAGAGCCTGCCGACCACCTCAAGATTCTGGCCTTGTTGGATTGTGGAGCAGCTCTAAATCTTCTAGACTACACCTTGGCTCAGCAGCTGCCAATCCCCTGCAACTGTTACGACCAGCTGCATCTGGTTCAAGCCCTGGATGGTCGACTACTCGGGTCAGGCCATCTGGAGTTCATGACACCCCCATTACAGTTGATCATTCAGGACAATCACCAAGAGAATGTGAGTTCTTCCTCTTGGACACACCCCAAGATTCCCTCATTCTGGGATACCCCCGGCTGGTAGGACATCAGCCTGTCTTTAATTGGGCCAACAGTACTCTGCGACACTGGCTGCACAGAACACAGTGTCCCTTTGAGACCCACAAACTCATTGCCAGCACCGGTGGCCGCCTGTCATCCCAGAGAGCCCACCATTGACCTCTCTGGAGTATGCCCTAGGTACCATGATTTGGCTGCCGTATGTTCTAAAGAAAAGGTCACCTTCTTGCCACTTCATCACCCATACAATTATGGAATCGATCTCCTGCTGTACTCCCTTTCCCTACCAGAGACTCAGCCAATGGAAGAGTGCATCCAGAAGGCCCTAAAAAATTGGACTCATTCATCCGTCTCTGTCCCCTGCAGCTGCTCTTTTTTTTTTGCAGGAAAGAAAGATGGAGGTTTGCACCCCTGTATCGACTCCCGGAAACTCAACCAGATTACCATTAAAAACAAGTACCCTCTACCCCTATTCAGCAATACTTCTGAACGCATGACTGGCACCATTATCTTCACCAAGCTCGATCTGTGCAATGCTCATCATCTTGTGCGTATGAGGGAGGGGGACGAGTGGAAGATGGGGTTTATCACCACTAGTGGACTCTATGAGTACCACATCAGCGCCCATTCTCATCCATAACATTAATTGCTTAATGTTATTACTGTCAGAATGATTTTGTGGTATTACAGTGCAGAAAAGAAATTCATAGTGTCCCTCTCTCTTCTGAAACCAAAATGATGCTCTTAGATAGTACAGACGGCAAGAACTTGAGCAATATTTGTGTCCAGACTGGGGTCAGATCAGCCAATTCTCACCTCTATTTATTCTGAAGAGTGCAAATGGGTAGAGGCAAGAAAAAAGAAGGGCAGCGACACAGTGATTATAAGTATTGATCCATTGTACGAGCATTACAGTGTTAAAACCATTGTCGTATGTCACAAATATATTGGTATCTGTTACATCTGGGCCACCCTGAGTGCGCAGCTCCTCGCCTGATTTCTAGGTGTGAGCAGCTCGGGGTCAGCCCAGCCGATCCAGAGAGTCTTTGTGTGGTCATCAACCAAGCTACTCTCAAGGAATCAGTTTTGTTCGTGCTCCTCCGTGCCAGCCCAGTCAAGGACTTGTGTAAAGAGGAACGCCCGAGTACGGGAAGCAATGCCTCTCCCCCTGAAGAAGGGAAGTATCCAAATTCAGCTTTCCCTCTCTGTCTGTCTGCAGACTGTTCCCAAGCTGAATCAAGAAAAGACTGAGTACGCCTCTGTCAGAAAAGTAAAAAGAAAAGAAAGTATCTACGTCGTCTCTGGGCTCGAAGGGCTTGATCTGGAGGAAACCTTATGTATATGCTTGTTTGAGTGGATGTTTGCAGCTCTCCTGCTGAGAGCAAAAGTGAATTTGATTTCATTAAAGTGACTGTGTAACCCAACTATCTTGTAGTGCTGCGCGTCTTTCCCCTGCACCAACGAAACAGTATCCCATTTCAAAAGTGTGGAATCACAGTTTTCAATAACATAAAAGCAGTTTTTCCCAGTAAAAGTAAAGCATAAGATGCTTCTCTACAACTCAAACTGTAACTTCAATATATAGTCCCTGTTTATATTGTCTAGGTAGATATGCCCAGATACAGTCTCTGCTTATAAAGTCTCTTCACAGTCTGCACACAGTCTACTTAAAGAGCCTTGATACAATTTCTATAGTCTCTGTTTGATGTCTCTAATACATTTTATGTTTGTAGATTGTCTATACAGTCTGTTTATACAGTCTACATGAAGTCTGTATACAGTCTATTTACAGTTCACATACAGACTGCATACAGTCTCTATTTTTATATAGTGTCTATAAAGTCTGAATGCAGTAGTATTTCAATCGACACAGTATAATTTATTGAATAACACGAGATGAACAAGAGTTTTCAATGTATTAAACAGTAGTGTAGCCGGGAAAAAGAAATGAAATTGAGTGAAAAGTGTCAGTTGTTGCTGTATATGTGTTCTGGCATCAGCCCTTTCTAGCAGAGTGTTTTAAAACAATATTTAGTATTTGTTTCATCCCAGTGTCTTTTACATCATTGGATCCCTCAGCTGGGCATTCATTGCTCTACACTTTAGAATCTTTATGACAGTTCTGTAATTCTTCCTATATAACATGGTTCAACTGTGCCTACACTAAGATTTCAAATTATCCAACCTTTCTTAGTTCAGAAAAAATTATGTTGTTGTTTCTATCAAAACATTTCATTTGCTTGCTCTTTCATACTTTCTTTATCTTCCTGTTATTTGCTCTTCTTACTTGGCTGAACTGACAGAAAGCAAATAGAACCAGGAAAGGGACAAAGTAATTGTCTTCACATGAACAGACACAATCAGAAACATGGATATAATATAAAATGGAACCTAAATAAGCACATGTAGAAGGTATTATTTAATTTATGTGTGAAGCAAGATTACCCAACATGTCAACATCCATGTAAAAAATTAGTCACATTTTGTGATTTAATGTTTTGTCTGGTAGTGATCTTTACTGTAGAATTGCCTTCATGTTTTTGTTGTCGTGAATTCTTTAGCTTGCTAACTAGCTTGCTAACAGTGTTGCCAGTATCGATCGTCATGCATAACAGATGGTGTAGTTTGCTGCCAAAATCCCAGGCTGGACATAGCAAAGGAATTTCTATGGTGTTTTCCTGCTATGACTTTCAAACCAATTTGTCCACATTTTTTTGAGGGATTGAAAAGGAAAAGTTCTACAGCCGAAGTTTGTCCTCCAAGGGCTCATCTTACACTTTGAGAGTATGATGATGAACTGTGAAAAAAGTCAGGCCAGAACATGTCTGGTTTGGCCTCTTTATATAGGCACTGAATCTGAGGGGAAAAACACTACTTAAAAACCTGACTACTATCACAGGGACTGGACGCCACCTAAAAGTACCAGCAGAAACGAATGAGTTGCATTTATGTCATCCCATAGTCAAAAGTGAACACAGACACTGATGCAGCTGCAGCAATTGTGTTATTAGTCAAATAGGGAGCTTTAGGGAGGTGCAAGGTGACCTTTTTTGCTGAGCTGGTGAAGTCATCTGTCTGCTGTTTGAGCAAACTGCGTATTCCATCCTACGTGCTTCATGTTTGCTTCGGACTTGAGTATTCAAACTGCTCATTCAGAAGAAAAGTGTTAAAAGAAAAGCACAGGAAAATTAAACACTCACATTAGTCAGCTTCCTTCCTGCATAGCAGACCTTCCGATAGGCTTCATTATTTCCGGTCCATCCATGGTGACCATGAGTGAACAGAAATTCCAGTAAGTCCCAACACCATTTTTTCATTCAAAAATGCCAGCTTCTCTTTAAATAGAAATTATCCAAATTTAGATACTAATTCTGAATCATTACCGACACACTGATGTAGGAATAATGGGCTGATGCAGATGTTTCTCATGCCTGTATCTGATGATGATGATGATGCATTTATGAAATGTAAGAAGTCTACATCGTTTTAGTCTACATCTACCTGAAATTGCATTACAGAGGAATTTAAAATTTATTTTTGTAAAATTTCAAATGCAGTCAACAATCTGCTCTTCAGTAAGTAAATCTTACCCTCAATAAGGATGTCATCAAATATGTTTCATAATTTTGGTATCTTATTGCTAATGCCACATATAATTTTAAAAGCATTTGCCCGTAGGATCTCTGTACATCCTTTGGAATAATAAGGGTTCAGTGTATTAACAATCAAAAAATATCTTTAGAGAGTCTTCTAAATTTGAGGCCTTGTGTTATTCTATATGTCTGCATACTCATAAAGCATTCATAGGTATAAATCAGGTGACATATGAAGACTGCAGTTTGGTGGTTTGCAAGAAAGTTCTGTAGGTCCAGACAAAGAGTCCAGACAAAGAGTCTTCCCTACAGGGTATACATTTGCTGACTCACCGCCATAGGTTTATTATAGCTGTCTCACATTGAAACTGTTGACTAAGGAGAGCCCCTGTTAAAAGAGTGACAGTATGGGTGTATCAGCCCCTGTCCTTCATGAAATACTAGTCTTTAGTGTCAACAAAAACAGAAGTAAAGCAGCAGAGAGAGATGGAAAATCAAACTAAATTGTGGCATTACACCTGAAAGGCAAACTGAATTTTTGAATCAGTATGCCCTGAACAGACAGATACAGTCAGTATCTGTAATAAGAGTGTTTGAAAAAATATTTGTGTTTCAAATCTGATTCTAAGCTCAAGGCCTAGAGACCAGGTATTCAGCACTATCCCCCGTCCAAAAGATTTGGATAAAGTGTGTCAGAGAATACTGGAAACAATGCAGGGCATCAGGTCTCCATTAGAAGTTAGATGTGGTTACATCATCCTTTGTGTTGTCAAAGACTGCTGATCCACCGTTTTGCTGTCTTGGCCTATTCATAAAGTTGCTAAGCAATATATGTTGTTTTGATAACTATGGTTACTGCTATTTCAATCATAGCAATCCTTGTTTCAGATTTGATACTTTTTATGAACTAAGTTTAACTAATTTAATATGGATGTCACATGAGAATATATTGTCTTGTGTGTAATAGTATTGCAGCATATCATATTGTAAATCACGCACTAACTTGTGGCTAACATGCTAACTTTAGGACAACATTAGTTTGTGGCTAGTGCATTAGATCAGTACACTGTGAAGCATCACTTTTGTTTGAAATATTTTACTTTGATGATGTTAAATGTTGTAGTAATCTGAAAAATGGAAGCATTAACATAGTAATGTAAGGCACTCTTCAGCCAATCCTTATATTTGCTGCAACAGAAACAATGAACTGAATTGAGGCAACGCTTTTGTGAACTCTACACATCTTCATTGACCCTCTTTAAGTTTGGATTCTAACCTAATTATATTTAAACCTCATGCATTTACACTTTGGAATCAAATGATTGTGGTGTGACGTAAATCAGTTCAAATACAACACGGAATTGCTGTGAAGGATCATGTGTGTTAACACGTTTCAACAATGTTGCAATGTTGCTCTTACATAAAGATTCAGCACATAATACTGTCCTCTGGTTCTCACAATGTCCTGAAACTTTGGATAAATGCCTCTGTCAAATGATTGTAATGTACTGTAATGTAATGTAGCAAGATGGTAAAAAGTGATGAGGCAAAGTATACACTAACAAAATGGATGCTTTTTAATTTTGAACACCAACCAGCCATTCATGAAATATTGAGTGACTGCCAGCCGTTCATCCAAGAGCCTGGGTAATGTAGTCTAGAGTCTGACAAGCAGTAATTCTAAGCTCCTGTCTGAGGTCCTGTCTATTCTGGACTGTATGGTTTGAAAGGCCATAATAGGTGGGAGACACAGATAGAGAGTCTTCTCGCTCAATCAGCGCCATAAGCTTTGACTGATAATTCATCGGTGCACCTGTGTGTGGATCAGTGCACAGTGCTTTGCCATTTCAGAGGTGATACAGGCATTCACCATTGGCAGAGGGGCAATTCCATGGTTCTCTGTTTTAATAACAGATGCTAGTGCTTAAACAGTGGGCTCTGAGCAGGGCCTAAGCAAGCTCATTTGAAAAGCAACCAAATATTTAGCCACAAAATCTCTGCATTCTGGTACTAAAAAGGCCATAGTAACTTTGTAGCCATGCCGCAGGTCCAGCAGCAGTTGACCGCATGTGACATGGGACTGTTAAAAAGAGATCAAAGCTAACAGTCCTGGGGGCCTCGGGTGCTCAGCACTAAATTCACTGTTTGGGAGGCATCACCCAAAAAATCTACACTGGTTGCAGCTATAGAAAGAACATATTGATCAGAGATTGCACTGAATGCTCTTAGGGGCATAGGGCTAATGAGCTTCACCTCCCACTTCTTAACATTGGAAAGAGAGATCTCTTTTGAGTCACTTCTGCTGAGAGTGAGTCTAGGTGCTTGAGAAATGGGCAGAGTCACTTTGTTCCCTGCTTCCCTCTCTTTGCATTGAACAAGCGACATCATTGTGCAGTTCATTCATGGATCAGTAAAGGCCGCACGGCATGGCAGGCACAAGTCATGGTTGTCAAATGAGTCTAGAGCATCAGGCCACTGTATGCATCTGTTCTTGGAAAACCTTAAAGACTGCCAGAAGACGCAAGGTGATCTTGACATTAGAGTAACGGGTCTAGTCACACTGTGCTCCGGCTATATGTTCCAACACTACTGGGGTAATTCTGCAAGAACAATAGTTTTCCTTGCTCATAAGGTGCATACTACAACACACAGCTGAAACAGATACTCCAAGAGAAATACCTTGAAGGAGGAGTGAATAACTCCAAAGTTCATCTATGGCTGAGGGAGAGGCAGATAACAGCAGTAGTGATTTAACCAGTGTGCCTAAACTGGTGGTTTAGCTTTGTGAATAATGGCAGGACCAGTGTAGCATGCAAGCTTCTCGCAGTGCGCTCACAATAAAGAGAGCTTAAGATGTGCTGCTTCAGATCCATTATATGCCTGAGGCCAGTGGTCTTTAGCAGGGCTAGACACGTGGTTGTGAAAGACTCACAGTAGCAATGCTCTGAGCTGACTGAGGAAAAGAGATGGAATCCCAGACAAGCATTCTTGAACAGTACCAGTACAAAACAGTACCAACTGAAGCAGTTCAAAAGTAGCACATTTAGTGGTAAAGATTGGACCACTAGTAGAACCACCGCTAACTAAGCTCACATAGAAGCAACTGGGCATCTACCTGTTGAAGGTCATTCAAGTAGAGAGAGTTGATGGATCAAATGTGAAAGGGAGTTTGCAGCTGACCCTTAAATTATCTCGGGGGAGCGGTGGAGTCCAGTGTCAATCATTTGTGTAGAATACTTAACACTTTTTATCCAGAGATATCTGGGTATAACCCTGATACCTGAAATGAAATGCTCTTTTATTCTGAACAGGTCCTTTTCACAAAAACCAGAAATACACAGACACTGGGTAAAACTTGGAAGTCCAAGTTCAGCAATAGACATAAGCTATTCAAAGAATTCCTTTACAGACATTAGGGTAAGATAATGTTAGCCAGTGTTATTATTATGTTGCATGTTCCATTCAGTCAATGTAAATGTTCTTACTCATATTTAGTTCTTGTTATCGTTGACAACAAGAAGCCGTGCCATATTCACATGGTCTACATTGCCACTGCCATATTTTTCACAGCATTGGGCTCCAGTAAACCAACATCTGCTCATGAAAAAGAACAAGAAAAATAACCAGAAGAGAATGAGCTGCGGCAGCACATCAGGAGAAGAGACAAGTATTTAAATGTCTTTTGGTCTGTCAAAGAAAATAACTGTAAACTTGAAAAAAAATGCGTAAAAACCCAGAAACTTATTTAATGATAGTACTATTCATAATAGTGCAGTGGCAGCAAATTTATATTCATTCATTTTTCTTCATTCATACGGAAAAGGCTGACCTCCAACTTAACACCGATGTCAGATGCACGGCCGTCTACAAACCAATCAATGTGAAGTACACAAGATGTATGTGACAGTACATAATTTCTGTCTATGTAAATGATGTAACAAAAACATGAACATTGGTTAGAACTTTCAGGTGTGAAAATGCCCTGTGGGTTTTCATGTCTTGTTCATGTTTCACATGGCTATAGCAGTAACATTGTGCTGTCATTACTGGTGAGGAGAGTTAGCTACTGAAAGCTGGTCAACCAAAACATTGTACTGTAACTACTGAATGGTTTTGCCTTTTTGCCTTTCCATTGGAACAAGTTCATACATTACACCTATAAAAATATTTTTAATTACAGATACACATTTTACTACACAGTGTACTTGTATGTGACAAATACACAATCCTGAATCTTGAACTATGTGTCATCAGGGACCAGTTAGGCTGTAACAGCTTCCACTCTTCTTGAAGGGCTTTCCACAAGATTTTGAAGTTTCTGTGGGAATTTGTGCCCATTCATTCAGTAGAGCATTTATGAAGTCAGGCACTGATGTTAGACCTGGCTTGCAATCTCTAGTACATCCCAAAAGTGTTGGATGGGGTTGAGGTCTGGGCTCTGTGTGGGCCAGACAAGTTCTTCCATACCAAACTCATCCAGCCATGTCTTTATGGACCTTGCTTTGTGCACTGGGACAGTCATGCTGGAGTAGAAAAGGTTCTTCCCAAACTGTGTCCACAAAGTTGGAAGCATGGCGTTGTCCAGAATGTCTTGGTATGCTTGACTTTATACACCATGGGTGTGACTAAAACACCTGAATAAAATAATAAAGAGGTGTGTCCCAATACTGTTGTCCAGTGTATGACGTTAGCCAAAGTGAACGTGTATATTATACTTTACCAAGTTAAGCGAATTATATTTCTTTTAGTGTCTAAGGACTGTGTCGTATTTGTCATAACAGCCATTTTGTCCAATCAACGAGAATTAACAAATTATTTGAAAAAACAACGTTCATTTTCCTGAACGAGATTCAAAGATCCGAGTCAGTAAAAGATCCGAGCTTCCTCGCCCTGGTGACAGTGGACCGCCCGAGCGCTAGTAAAATTATTCTCCCCTCTAGCGGTCAAAAAAAGGCCTGGAGCGAAGAGAAATCACAATTTTACTAATGGTCTAAAATTGTCCATTAGAACTATTCCTTTTCGTTCCAGTCTGGAAGGAACCTTTCATTCTCACCATCTCCTCCGTTTGACATCTACACTATTTGCACAAAAGTATTGGGACACGCCTGTTTTTTTGCGTTTGGGCAAGGTCCCTTATTTCCAGTGAAGGTCAATCCTAATGCTTCAGTATAACAAGACATTTTGGACAACGCCAAGCTTCCAACTTTGTGGACACTGTTTGGGGAAGAACATTTTCTATGCCAGCATGACTGTGCCCAAGGTCCATAAAGACATAGAGGAGTTTGGTATATGGAAGAACTTGATTGACTTCTGACCTCAACCCCATCCAACACCTTTGGGGTCAACTGGAACGGAGACTGCGAGTGCCTGACCTCATACATGCTCTACAGCACAAATTCACACAGAAACACTCCACAATTTTGTGGAAAGCCTTCCAAGAAGAGTGGAAACTGTTGTGCCTGTAAAGGTGTGACCAGCTCCATATTATAATGGTCAGGCGTCCCAATACTTTTGTCCCTATAATGTAGTTCAGCGACTGAGCCTTACGCCCACTATAGTTAAGTGTACAATGTTTGACACAGTGAACTCTCAGCACAGTCAAACACATGAGATGGGGGAGAAGATACAGAGAGAAACAAAGAATGCAGAGACATTTCATAATTTTAGACAGTGATGGGTTTTAGGTCTAAATCATAAAAAAATCTCGAATTGTATTAGCAGCATTCAGCCCGTCACACTGACAGAAGAGTACAAAGCTCCTGACATAGCTTCTATTCAGTTGGACCTGTGAATCACTTCGAGCGGTTGACTGAAAAGAACCGGTTCAAAGGAGTCGTTCACTAATCAAGCATCTCTATAATAACGAATCTGCCAAAGATAGTAATATTGTTACAGCTTTTGAGCCCTCTAAATTTCCGAAAATATATTGTATAAATCAGCTGTGTACGTCTTCTTCAGGTCTAAATGGAAAAAGCCATTAGCAACAAGACTAGACATGTGCTAGACATGAAACGAAAGTGCTGTGTCGAAATCGCAACTACTGAGAGCGTGCTGCACTGCATATGTAACGTGTTCTGCAGTGGAGGAAACAACCTGACATGCAGTGATCTACCGGCTACAGGGTATTATATTTATAATTATATACATAAAGCTTTTGTTTATTGACGTCGTATCAGCTGTTTAGTGTGACATTGGAATGAGGGAGGGGTGAGACAGACTGTCAGTGACACTGAGAGTGTGAAGAGTTTCACCTGGGCTCCGTGTCGCCCCTGTAGTGAACTATTTGGGTTCTGACAGTTTGGCTTCTTGACCCTAATAGGGATTTGGTACGATTAGATTCTTTGTAAGACCTACACCATGTGGACAAAAGTATTGTGACACTGCTGTTTTCCAAGGTTTGGGCTAGGCCCCTTACTTCCAGTGAAGGGCAACCTTAATACTTAACCGTATCAAGACATTTTTGACCCCCTCTTGCTTCCAACTTTGTGGACACAGTTTTTAATTCCAGTGCACAAAGCATGGTCCGTAAAGTGCGGTGTGGAATAACTTGACTGACCCGCACATAGCCCTGACCTCTACCCCATCCAGCACCTTTGGGATGAACTGGAACTGGAGATTGTGAGCCAGGCCTTCTCGTCCAACAGCAATGCCTTCCCTCATAAATGCTCTACAGGATGAATGGGCACATATTCCCATAGAAACACTCCAAAATCTTGTGGAAAGCCTTCCAAGAAGAGTGGAAGCTGTTACAGCTGCAAAGAGGGGGTCAATTCTATATTAAAGTGTATGTATTTGAATGCAGTGTATGACAGGACGCTGAAGTTAGCTCCTTATTAGAAATTTTCGTTCCACCTTAAATTGTGCTCTCCAAGCTGCAATATCGCTATTTCGCCTGTAGGGGGGACTTTACTGAGGTTTACATTCAGAATTATGTTGGCTTTTTATATGGACTGTTTCAGAAATGCAGGTAGAGAAATAAAAACGTTTTTAATATTTACATGGCAATGATCTCTTTCCACTCAAAATTCTAAACTATAACTTTAAATCCTAGGAACTTGGCTCATAAAGTCATGAATAGAAATTTCCAATCAGGAAAATGCCATAAATGGTCCACTGAAAACTCACTTGTTCAAGGTAAAATAAGATATGTAGAACTAGTGTCACTTGTTACTTGTTTGGACCAAAACATTTAAGACAAGTGAGTTTTCAGTGGATCAAAGCATTTAAGGCATTTTCTTGCTTGGAAATTGCTATTCATGACTTTATGAGCCAAGGTCTTGGGATTTAAAGTTACAGAATAGTTTAGGATTTTGAGTGGAAAGAGATCATTGCCATGTAAAGATTAAAAACGTTTTTATTTCTGTAAATGCATTTCTGAAACAGTCCATATAAAAAGCCAACATATTTCTGAATGTAAACCTCAGTAAAGTCCCCCCTACAGGCGAAATAGCGATATTGCAGCCTGGAGAGCAGTATTTAAGGTGGGACGAAAATTTCTAATAAGGAGCTAACTTCAGCGTCGTGTTTATATGACCTATGTAGTGCACGTCATAGTGAGTGGGGTTGACATTTGAGATTCATTCTTAGTCTGTCTTTCTTTAGTAATTTAAAGTTGTTTGCTGTGTAAATGTTGTTGTATGTAGTTTTGTCTTTTTTTTTTAGTAACAGCTCATTCATTGCAGTGTACAGGGACAACTGTAGTAGTCCAGTGTTTAGACTACTAATAATGATTCTTCCTGGTCATTGTGCTTTAAATCTCTCCTCTTTTCCTTCCGCAGGCCAGCGCTCTGAACATGAAGATGTTTGGTTTCAAATCTCTTGCCTGTCGTGTAACATCATGGACTGTCTTGAGGTCCTCTTTCCAAGATGGATACACTCAGCTTGTAAAGCACATACAGAGGACATACTGCTGCTCTTCAACTGTACGACTCACACACAGGTATCAGGCACATTTTGGTAGCCGCCCTTATGAGCTCTTTCTCATGGGCTTCAAAAGATCACATCTATGTGATCAGCAACAGGCTACTTTTTCGCAAGGCCCTACTCAACCTAAAAGGCCTGACGCTTCAGCCAGGATAAAGCTAAGAACCCGGCTAGCTGTGACACTGCTATTTGGTGGTGGGATCATTGGCACCTGGTGGTATGTGCATCAGGAAAAGCAGCAGAAGCTGCAGATTCAGCGGCTGGAGCAGCTAAGGAAGGTGGCTGTAGGCCAGGGAGACTTCTCTTTGCTGGATCACACGGGGCAGCGCAGAACCAAAAAGGACTTCAGGGGCAGCTGGGTACTCATGTACTTTGGATTTACACACTGCCCTGACATCTGCCCTGATGAGCTGGAAAAGATGACCAACATAGTGAATCTCCTGGACAAAGAGACTGACCTGCCACTCGTGCAGCCACTGTTCATTACTGTTGACCCTGAAAGGGATGACGTGGCCGCCATGGCAAAGTATGTTAAAGAGTTTCATCCACGACTGGTTGGACTGACAGGGACACCAGAGGAGATCCAGGAGGCTGGCCGCTCTTACAGGGTTTATGCCAGTGCTGGGCCCAAGGATGACGATGGGGACTACATTGTGGACCATACTGTCCTTATATACCTCATTAACCCAGATGGCCTTTTCCTGGATTACTACAACCGAATGAAAAATGTCACACAGATTACAGAAAGCATTCACAATCACATGAAGAATCACGTTAAATTATTCCCTGATCAACCTTGAGGATGATGATTATGGATATGATTATTTGTGCAAAATAAAGCGTGGATCCTCATGAAAACGTGACTTGTCTATTTGTTCCACAAGTACCTAAAATGTAATTTGGGCAACATAAGTAGTTGTCTTTCTACAGCTATATAAAATGTTTATATTGACTTATTTTGATAAACTTTATTTAAAAAAACCCCCACAAATTATCAACCTTGTTATTTCAATATTTTGTGCACTTAAATAAGTTTATTTTTTAACTCACATGCACTATTTTTGTTACAGGACAGACACTAACATATGAAAAACAAAAGATGGACAGTGATAGCACATTAAAATGAGGCATGTATAATAAAGACAGTACTGGTAGGAACAGTTTTACATAGCACTGCCACAGTTGGTGTGGCATTATGTATTAATGAAAAAAAATCCAGGCTTAAAATGTATACACAGCTGGTCTACATTAAAATGTCTTTAAAATACTTGTCTAATTCAGAAAACCTTGTGGATACTGCATTATTTTCTTTTTGGTAGTATTTGATTTAAACTGTGGATGTTGAAGCATTGAAACATCAGTGAAGCTTGGGGTCAGAGGAGGTGTTGTATGTCTTGAGACGTTCATGTGCCCTCTGTTTGCTCAGCAATGTCAGCTCCATGGTATCTATGCTCTCCTCAAGCCCAGCTCTCTTGTCAATCTGCACAGTGTAGTCATTGGCCTGAAGAAAACATATGTGGCAGTTTGCAGTTAACACTTGATTACCATGAAGATGCACGTTTTTTTATTTCATACAAGACACAGATTAGTGGAAATTGCATTACTGATTTAAAAACAACATTTTCCCACAGGATCAGTGACAAAATGTCAAGGTTGAATCACTTCACTGGGGGGAAACATATCTCCATCTTCTTGAGATTTAGAAGTAATAATTTTGGTGGATGCTCAGTACTGAACAGCACCCTTCATAATTGCTTACCTTTCCTGCCTCACTGTTAGATGAAGGGTTCCACAAAGCAAAATAATCTAAAGCTAACCCCTATTCCAGTTTGAAACCAAATAGCATTCCATGACTTCAGGATATTCTAGGATCACTCTAAACATCAAGACTTACTAAACAAGAAAAACACTTTCTAGGGTCACACAGTGTGTGTAATTCCACAATTGCATATGCTTACCAGTTGAAGAGAAGCAAGCATATATCTGCAGGCTTCTGTGTTTTCCATGCCGTTGACTAGCGATGCAAATGATAGCTTCATCCCCACAGCACCAAGTGCATGGACTATCCTGTCCCCATAATCATGGATGTCAAAAGGAAGACTGTCCTCCTGAACAAAGAATACAGTGGCTCAAAAACTGACAACAATATACTACAAGCTTCACTGTTCCTCAATTTCATAACATCATATTTATACTGAGGATAATACAGAATAACTCTAAGGTTAATTAGAAAAATATATGTCTATGGTTCAAAGAAAAATGGGAAGATCTTTTTGCTTTTGACAAAAATTCTGTTGCATACACACATCAAAGATTTAAACTTTTGAGTAATTGAGTCAATATTGAAAAAAAAATAATTGTGTGTGTCTTCATTTTAGGCAACAAAGCATCAAATTATGAATATTTTGAAGGGGTGACTGTTTTCTATATCCACTGTAAATGGAGCTGATAAATTGGAGAGTAGCGTGTAGAAGATAGGTGGACCTAACATAGTTGCTTGTTGATATATACAGCCATGTGAAAAAATAATAGACCACTTTTCCCTATTTTTCTGTTCACTGTACTATTTGCAGCAGTTTGTGTGTGTAAAATGCACATGTTGCTGTTCTTTTATAAACAATTGCAGTGTGAGCTGTATAGAAAATAAAAAAAAATGCCTCCATATGTGTTTTAAGTGCCGTAGCGTTTGTATAGTAGCTATTCTATGTGCTGTCTTCCACTCCTGATTGTTTACTGATGGGATGAACACACATGCACACACTATGCTCTTAACATTACTATTTTAATTGATGCGATTGGAAAATAATCTAAGTGTTGTGACGTTTAACATTTCCAAGGTTTAATAAATTATTTCTATGCATTATTTTTTAATTTTCTAAAAACATTTTGTTTGGAATTTTGAATCAACTGTGGTCAATATTGTATCACACAATAGACATGCACATTTTACACAGACACACTTGCACAAATTACAAAAGCACTAACCAGAAAAAAAAAATGATGCAGTCTCTTATGTTTTTCCATGGCTGTATAACACTTAAGTTACAGCATATACAGGAGCGGTGACCTGACCACAGCAATGTCATGATGGTAAGTGTTCTCCACTACCTGAGCCGAGAGCCGAGGGTTGATCTCGTCCTCCCACTCCTTCACTCTGCGAGACAAAGCCGTCTCCTGAGCATACTTCTGTGAGTTCACTAGGAACAGTTCCTGCAATCGCAGATAAATATTCAGAATCGTTCAAGCTCATTAGTACTGCTGCATCACGCAAGCAATATTAGTCTCTCTCATTAAGTATGTTAGGCTAAGCATACCACACTCTTTTTGACCAAGTCCTCATAACTGATCCGGCCCATCTGCGAGTCTGAGAGGTAGAAAGATAACTAGTTTAAGACACATTTAATTTTTGAAAAACAATTCTGAAGGCATCAAATTCTATTAAATAATTACCAGTGAAAATTGGGTCCTGTTCACCAATAATATCTCCGGGAGCATGATCTTCAAACAAGTTCTCGTTTTCATGATCTGAAAAGTCTTCCCCTAGTTTTGGTATTATAAAAGAGTATCTGGTATAAAAAGATAATGTGATAAGTGATTTTTAAAAGGTATTATGTAAGCTTGTATTTCTCACCGTCCATGTCTGGATGCCGAGCCACCTCATTTTGGTCCTCTTGCTTCTCTGGCTCCAAGTAAGTTCTTTTCAAAACCTCATCGGATACGTACACACCCTGAAAAAAAAAGAAGTCACGTTACAGACACACCTCTAAGGAATTAAATTTACACAGACTATGCCACTAAGCAATGCTACAGACATTTACTACAATACTGTGTTTCAAATCAAAGCTCAACATACACTCCGCATTGTCTGCAGCGCAAAGAGAGAAGACGTCAGATACAAAGCGACACCAGTGTCATCACTCTGCATCTGAAGTCTTCTTTTTTTGTACTGCACATTTACTACCTCCATCTCCAAATTGATCCACTAAGTTTGTCGCCTTTGTGTACAAACAACACAGTGGCATAGAAATCCCACTGCCAACCCATCATTTTGTAGTTTTCCCATGTACTTTTAACTACAGTGAATGACACTGAACAGATAATGTTGGTGTTGAAGCCAAGAACTGTGGAACAAGAGTTACTTTGTCTGAAATGACTTCTATACAGAACAGAGAGAAGAGGGAGAGACGGGATGGTGTGTACAACCAGCTGAAAATGCAATGCTACCAAGCATCCTCAAGGAGAAGGGTCTATCACACAGTCTCGCACACTCTATGACACTCCTACTTTACATGACAGACCCACTTCAGTACCTGAGAATCTTCCTGGATGAAAAGTCTAAGAAACAAAGCCCTATTTTGTACGATCGCTTGGATGACAGACACAGTAGCCCTATCTAGTTTGCTCTGCGCTGTGGGTGTCATGTAGTAGATGTGTTGTGTAGTACTGGGCATCTGCATTTAGAGGAACAGGTATTTGGCAAAGATTCTATGCATAAAGTATAAACAGACATATCTAGAGTGTAAATTCTGTGCAGAAATAGAAACTGGCCTTAACTCTTCCAGTGCTATTTTGATCCACATGCTGCTGACAGAATGTGTTGTTTTCTGATTCTCGTTACTTCCACTGATAGTGTTTGAAACAATTTCCTGGCCGTCAAACCATACAGAATAGCCTTTTTAAGTATAGTCTAAAAGGGGAATTTTCACCAGTTTTCTATCCAGATTTATGCATAAATCAGTGGTTAAACTCTGCAATTAATCATTTCACATCAAACCACTGTGAATGACTGAATGGTCCAGAACTGGATAGTACAGAAATGTTAGAAAATCAGTTGAATTCCTCTTTAATGTTTCTGAAAAACAGTCACCATGATCCAACGCACCGTTTTCCTTAGAATCCTCTTCCGTGTTTTCAACCGCTGATTCATCTTGCTCAGGTAGATGTAATTAAATTCTACAATAAAATTCACTTGTTAATTCATTCTATACCAAACTACATCTGCAAACAGAGGTACTACATTACTTCATTTCTGAATATTACCAGAATATAAAGGTCCATTCTTAAGCTTGCGGTCTGTGTTCTCATCTGCAAGATAACAGAATATGGCAGATTTGTATAAAAAAGTTTTATGCAGCTCTCAAATGTTCAGTATCCTAAAAGAACCTATAGGCTCAAAGGCTACATTTACTGAGATACATCTCTTTTACTCAAGGTTTTGGTCAAATGAAAGCATGCATAGTCCAAATATGATAGGCTTACCATGTGTATACACCTCAGGAGAAGATAAAATAACAGGTTTGTATACCTAATTAAATGTAGTCACACACAAACTTACAAACACTTGTACACCAGCCCCAGAAGTCCTGTAGTTTGCAGGGACCTTTTCTTTTTCGTTTGCCTGATTCTTCCAGGCCAGCAGGCACGTTGCAGCACTTCCCTGCAGGTGAATAAGTAAAGATCTGACACAGTTTCTCAACAACCAACTGAATGCTAGTACTAAATATGCACCTTTGACTTTTTTGTTTATGTGAGGAGAAACCTGCAGGCAATTTGAAAGGGTGCCAATCTTAAGCTCTCACCTGTTTTCAGAGGTTTGTCTATCCCTATATTTTCATATGGGTCATGCCATTTCCAAGGATCCACAGTCTCCTGTAAAATTTCATAATTTTGTAGTTAATGAGGCTACTAGCTTACACTATGTAATGTGCATTGTAAAGTTATTTCTATGTCTAGTTAATGTAACCGAGTAGTTCACATCACTTATAACCACCCTGACATCTTGCACATAACCTACATCTAGCAAACCATTTTCTTAAAGACATAAGACCTGGCAATATATTGTTGACAATCTTTTGCAGCACTGTCAGACAGACCAGTCCACACCTTTGCTCTATCACTAATGTTTGCAAAATGGGCTGGAAAATAAATGTAGTCTGTCTGTGGATCCTTAAGGACCAGTTTAACCACTGATCTATTTACCTTTCAGTCCATGCAATGTCACTATTATTTATCATTCTCTTTCTACACATGGTTTGCAGTTGTATTTCTCCAAACCTGTAGCTGCTTGGGCTCCTCAGCAGTGAACTGCACTTCAGGCCTCTCTCTTAGCAATCTCTTTTCACTAGGGGCCTGGAAAGATTGAAAAAGTTATTATGCAATTTCCTCTTGTAACCATATACTAGAAGTGATCAAGGAGGAAAAACAGATTATTCCAAAAGTGACTGCTACCTGCTGATAAAAAAACTAAACAAAACTAGATTTAAATGGTGCTTTGTTGCTTTTTTTAAATCAACATAACAGATCTGGCAAAGTCTAAACAAAATTATCTTACACATCCCATTACAACATCTGCCATTTACTAAATACTACTGTGCATAAAGGCAGCATTTCAGTGTATTTTTAAAAACAGAACAACTCACATGATGTCTTTCAACATGCTCCTCTGGTTCTGGTTCTGCTTCCATACCATTTTCTTCCAGCGGAGGAAGCGGTTCATGACCAGCATTATCATCATCATCATTATATTTATCATCATCATTAGCAACACCAACCATCACCTCTGCGTTGTCTTCTGTATACCAAATTAAAACACAGGTATTAAAAAAAAAAAAGAGGGTAAAATGGCTCTATATAAATCAGAACTAGGAGGAAGCTGTCCAAACTAGAGGTTTACTGAGCCAGAATCCATAAATTTGTTCATCACTTGTTTGCCGAGGTTATGCAATATGTGTCTGAGCAGATGAGAGGAGGGTGAAACCGATTCCAGCCCATTACCTAAAGCTTCTCTCTGGAAGCGAATGCAAGAGGAACTTGGGCCCAAGCGAATTATTCCTAAAGAGTCCAGGATGAAGTTATTGATCCGGAAATCCTTACAGCTTCCAAGAACCTCTCCCTTGAGACTGAAATTAAAACAAATGTACTGTTGGGCTCGGTTTTCCTCTATTTCCTCAGTCAATTAACACAATGTTAATTAACACAAATTATTGTCTAATGTTTTGTTCAAAGCTGTTGATAATTGTTTAGTGCAACTACAAAGCACCTATAGAAAGGTCGATAATATAGTTTGTTACAGTAGGGATGTCCTAGAGCAGGGGTCACCAACCATTTTGAAACTGAGAGCTGCTGGGTACAGAGCCATATGAAGGGCTACCAGTTTGATCCTCTAGAACAGAGTTTACCTAAACTTACCTAAACTTCATATATAATAAACATGTTTTAAATGCATTTAAGATATTGTCATTTTCAAATCTATATAAATGCAAGTGTGATTAACTCACTGGTGAGTTGTGCTATTTTTAGAACAGGTCCATGGGCTACCCACAGGCACCATGTTGGTGACCCCTGTCCTAGAGAATTGCCTAAATGTACTCAAATCAACATGTGTTTGCTGGTTGTTCTTTTTACCTGAGGAGTGGATATTTCTGCTTTTCATGTGCCTCTGCAGGAATCAAAGACTCAGGAGGCAGTCGAGTAATCTTCACTGGCTGAAGAAAATTGTGATGCAAAGCACACACACTCACTGCTGTACTCATGAAGAACTTACCTATCCTAACCTTGATAAATGGGACACTTAAAATTCAAATACAAAAGGCAATTCTATTTTTAACGCAAAGGGTCAAATTCTATTTTTTAGGATTTTTTAATGATAAATATGACCCATGAATAGTTAAATTACTGTACGCCAGTTCATGCATTTTCACATGTTCCCAAGTTTGTTGTGAGGGCTACTAACACATAAATCTTAACATATTACTAATATATTTATATTTTATATTTACCTCAGCTGGATCACTCTTCATCTCCACACTGTGGGTACTGGGCTCCTCTTCCATCAGATCAAACTGCATAAGGGCAGAGTAAGGTCACTCATGCTTTACCACCATTTTAAAAGTAGAACCACAAAGAGGAATAGGGAGAGGCAGAAATGAACCAAATCCTTTTAGTCCCTACATTTTTACAAAGAACAGCATGGATATCTAAATGAGCTTCTCAAAAAATAGATATTCTATACCTCACAATCATCTCTTTCATTGTTTGCAGCAGTGCCAGCTGAGACACCATCTGCACCTTCAGCGCCTTGCTTGTCCCGCCTGTAAATACAACATTCTTAAACCTACAGTTTAAACTACAACATTTAACAAACCAACAAGGATCTGTTTTAAAGAATTAGCATGTGTCCAACATATCAAATTACCTTTTGTTTTTGTTCGAGATGCAGTCTAATGTCTGGAAAACCAAACTATGTAGTAGTTCCACCTGAAACAACATGATTTATTCAACAACAAATACCAGGCCTGATCTGTGATATGGACACAGATCAAGGATTTTCAAAAGGCAATGACATCTGTGTCATAATTTGTGTGTGGAAAAGCAAACACTTTGACATGCAAGTTGAACTTTACCTTTCTGCCATAGATACATGTAGAGCCTTGAATTAACAATGCTGCTTCAGCAAAGTTCATCATTGTCTTCCCTCCATCAAATGAAATGGTCATTTGGTCCAGCTGCATAAGATAAACAAGTCAAGCAGGTGTTTGTCAATTCAGCCATATAGATAGTACACAACGGGACAAAACAACATTCCTCCAGGACCATGGTGCAACATAAGGAACAAAAACAACATAAGACTACACATGTGCAAAAAGCAAAACCCACAAGAACAATACAGACAAAAAGAGCAGTAACAGTACTACTGTGAATGCATACAGTATTGACAGTGTATTCTGGCAACATAGTCATTATGTGTAAAACACAAAGATTGAGGTAGGAAGAACAATAAATAATTGTGCAAAACAGCATCAATAAAAGCAACAGGATAAAAATGTACAGTATTTACAGCGAGTTTATATTTGGATAAGTGGCAGTTGGTGTGGAAACCTTGTCTTTCACTGAACAGTTTAAACTGTGTTTAGCAAAGGGAAACGGTCCATTTCAAGAGTGTTTGTGCATAAAGTACAGTTTTTGATTAAGTTCACAACACATTGACTTATGCAGTCTATAGACTTGTGAAGTCTATTTTTGTTTTATGCTTAACCTGACAAATGTATAACATGCCAATCTTAGTTGTCACTTCAATTTTAGAAAGTATATGTGTAACACTGCATGAGTTGAAGTAACTTGTTTATGTTAACTCACCTCTTCAAGGTACTCTCCAAGCTGAGAGGCCAGATCAACATCCCAGTTTTTAGTGAGGTCCCGGATGGGCTGTAACAGGTGGGCAAACCTTGTCTCTGCAGAATTCATACCTGCCAAAAGAGTGAGTTCCTGGGAAAAGAAAGTAAAATACTGATGATGTACGATAAAAAACAACATTTTAATGTTGCCTGTAGGGAGTTACCAGTCCAGATAATTTAACACTTCGTTGCTACAACTGATTCAGCTTTTTAAAGCTGACTTTATCCTAGCCTGTTAGTGCTTTACCTGTTCTGTAACATTACAGGGGACAGGGTGTTCTAAGTAGGTTTTCTCAGTTAATTTAAACAAAAAGTCACGACCAGAAACGAGATTAGTGAGAGATTAAACCCTTACTCCTATGTTTAGGCATAAGTGACCTGTAGTTGAAGGTTTTAGTCTTACTAATGGTGTGCAGCAACACTGAAACAAAACATCAACAGAACGAGACAGGGACAAAACCACATTCATGAAAAAGACAGATTGTTTACAGCGCCACTAAACTTACCTTCTCTTACGAGGACAAAAAATATGATACGGTTTGAGTTGAGAGTTGTCGCACTAATGAGTATTTTTACAACATATAAACAGAGACAATATCTAATATCCCTGTCAAATCAAATCCCGCGCGGCTGCCATTTTCATCTTTTACCGCGCCGGTGACGTAATCGAGACAAGTAAAAAGACATGGCCAGCGCCCCCTGCCGAAGCGGAGCGACATCACTACAACACAGCCTCGGGCTCTTTTAAAGGGCCCGCGTTACACCACATTGCCTCAGGAAAATCATGTCAGACCCAAGGATACCACCCAACTCCTGGTACAAACCATGCATATCTCTTGCCTCTAATGCTGTAATGCCGTCCAAGTGGGTAGCTACTGGCCTAGTAGTTAAGGAATTGCCCCTGCGATCAAAAGGTTGTGGGTTCGAAACCCAGGAATGCTAATTGCACCACTGAGGTACCCTTAAGCAACGTACCGTCCCCACACACTGCTCGATGAGCGCTACTCGTACTTAAAGATTTAGCACTTAGAACTCTCTTCTGGTTCTCACACTGTCATGAAACTTGAGTGTTTTCTTGTATTGTAAACTGCTTTGGATACAAGCGTCTGCCAAATAAATGTGATGTAATGTCACAGAAAACACTGCTTCAGTAAAATAGTCGCATATTAACATTGTAATAGTTTCCAAATGTGTCATTCATGGCTCATACAGTTCACAATATGGAAAATAGCTTGTAAAAACAGCCTGCCTTGTATTCAATGTTTTTGTGACGTCACACTTCATACGTTTAGCTCCACCTATTCACGATGACGTCATAGGGAATGGTTTAAACCTGATTACCCTTAGAAACAGGTACAATGTGGGGTAGCCGATCAGAACATTTGCATAAATCAGTCGGCAATAAAATCAACCTGTTTCAGTCCAATTATAAAAGGTAAAAAGAGGTTGGTCCAAAATGGTCGTTTGAAAAAATAAATAAATGCTTTGGAAATGCTCAGACGTGATCGTTTCTGTAAAGCCACTTATGGCCAGGAGATGTGGCTGTAGCACAGCTAACAGGCTTCACACACCTCAGTTTCTCAGCGAGGGAACTGAGTCTTTCGTCAACCTATTTTGATTTTTTATATCTATGTA
>JBBPCX010003566.1:0-18420 GCA_037974365.1 Hydrocynus forskahlii
TCTGGACTGGGTTTACCGTGAGAACCAGAATGAGACCAGTCTGGACTGGGTTTACCTTGTGAACCAGAATGAGACCAATCTGGACTGGATTTACCTTGTGAACCAGAATGAGACCAGCCTGGACTGGGTTTACCTTGTGAACCAGAATGAGACCAGTCTGGACTGGGTTTACCTTGAGAACCAGAATGAGACCAGTCTGGACTGGATTTACCTTGTGAACCTGAATGAGACCAGTCTGGACTGGGTTTACCGTGAGAACCAGAATGAGACCAGTCTGGACTGGGTTTACCTTGTGAACCAGAATGAGACCAGTCTGGACTGGGTTCAACTTGTGTGTAGGGATGGCAGAGTCAGACAATATTCCCTGGAGGAGCAGAGAGAACATTTAGGAGCCTGAATGATGATATTAAGGTTGCTGGGTCCAGACCCAGACGTCACTCTGTAGGCAAGATTTAGGGACTGAACTTAATTCAGGCAGCCATGGGTAGCCAGTGTAGGTCAGTCATCTGTGGTGTGACATGTGACCTTTTGGTCGGTTGAAGACCAGCGTTCTGAACCAGCTGTGAGGGTCTTATCGTACAAGCTGGAAGACCCACTAGGAGGGCATTGCAGTAATTGAGGTGAGAGATAACCGTAGCTTGTATCAGGAGTTGGGTTGGCCTGATTTTTCTGATGTTGTTTAAGGCAAAGCGGCATGACCTAGAGTTGCAATGTGGTCAGAGAAGGATACACACTCATATCGCACCTTCCTCTGCGTCTTCCCTCGCTCTCTCTAGACGTCCGAGTTGTTCCAGAAGAACATACGTGAAGGCATCAAGCACTACTACGATGACCTGGACTTCAAGAACATCCTGGACTATGTGCAAAAGAAGGTATGAGAGTTTGTTTCCTTGTTCCTTTGCAGGTATGTGTGAGATGTGACTCTCACATACCAAGATCCGCTGAGTGACGTGCCCCATTACATACGTTACCTCACATTTAAAACCTTCCTTATTCATTTAAGCTTCAACTCAGAGGGCTAAACTTACATTTGTTTAATAATACCACCAAAAAATGACTAATTTTGTCATATTTTCTACATTCAGGCTTCCATTTCAAGGCCATTATACCAAATTAAATGTTTTTTATTAAAGGGACATTTTGGCCAAAATTTTTTTGGCCTCACATCAGTGCTGCAGAAGTCTCTAGATTTCCTGGTTTAAGAACTAGAGAAACTCCTTCATATGATGTATCTGATGTATCAGAAGTAGGTTTGGAAAGACTCCAAGTCCTATAGGGGTGGGTACTTGCAGATAAGAGTCCAGTTTAATCACTAGGTTAATGATTCCTCAACTGAATTCCTTTAAAAAAGATAATACAAGTTTGAAGGCTAGCTAGCTAGCACTATGGATGTATTTATTAGCCTCCAGTTCCGTGGCTATTGTGAATGTTGTAAACATCCAAAAAATCTGATCCAAATTCTTATCCAGAGTGTGAATTACCCCTCCATAATTGGGGGGTACTGCCTTTTTTTAACAACAAAAGAAAAATGTTAAGAACCCCCACTAAACTGCTATTTTTGTCTCTTTGGAGAGGGGGTCTGGGTCTTGATCGGGGCGTCTGGGTCTTGACTCTGTACCCCCTGTAATTTGTCTTAACCTCTGTCAAACTGGTGTGACCGAGTGGTAATAATGTGACAAAAATCTCTGCTAAATGCCAGTTTTAGGTTGGAATGCCTACTTTAGCTGCAGACACTTTAGAAATGTGTGTCTTCATGTATATGTATATACATGGGTATAAGTATTAGACAGCAACTAAAATTCTTCCTCAAAAATGAGCAAAAATCCTCAAATGTGGATCCGTTTTCACATTAGCACTCTATACATCAGTTTAATATAAGAACATGAATTTATGCCTAAACAACTCAAATTTAAGGGCACTGCTCCTCAATGTTTGCGCAAAGTTTGAGCCATGATGGTGAAATGGCATTGTACACTTTGACGATACCTGTGAAACCAGTTGGAATTTCAAGCACATTGTGAGCATGAAACCCACCGATTAGAGCTGTAAAAACTTCAGGGTTTAGGAGGACATTTCTTGAAAATTTCTTTACCCCATTTCTCTTATTGGTAAGTTAACATAAACAGTGCTCTCCGCCCGCCCCCTCATCCCCCTACCACAAATGTGGAAGAACCACTAATTGCGAACAGCTGCATTAGAATGAAGATGTAGCCGAGCAGCGCAGTTGTAGATGCGAGACATTTTAAAGTGCTTTCAAGTATCTTGCCTGATTCCTCTCAGCACCATTAGCTTCCATTATAGATGTGCTGAGTCAGCTCGCTGTCCAGGTAAGAAATTACGGCCTGTGGTAAAGTTGCTACACGCAGCAGATTAGTCTGAAAACCCCCTTTAAAAACACCCTCTGATTTGTTTCTTTCTCTTGTCGGGTTCTTGGTATCCGCCCGAAGCAGAAAACATCTAATTCTCCTCTGTCATCTTCTGAGACAGGTTCCTTAATGGACTCGGGAATTCCCCAGAGTGCCTCGTTCTTTAGCTTCGCCACTTGCCCTGTCTCTGCCTGTCAGCTGCACCGTGCAGGGTAGATTTAGAGGTACAAGCAAGTGGCGAGACAATATTGAGTAGATACGGTATAATAAGTCCGCCTGGACTGAAAGACATGACTCTGATTGACTATGTCTGGGATAAGATGGACTGCTTAAGCGTTTGGGGTGTTTCCCCATGTCATGTTGTTTAGCCCTCTGAGTTGAAGCTAGTTGGTCGTGTCCAATATGTGTTCAATATTTGTCAAAAAAGTGACTTTGCGCCAAGCGACCTTTTGGACAAACTTCATCTACTTTCCACCAAAAAGAGTTGTCAAATCTGCCCTGCGAGCAAGAGACACTCTGCTCTCTGTTTCGTCTCTGTTCAGTCAGTGGCAGAAAAGGTTGTTGGTCAAATTGGCTGCGTCCCAAACTGCTAACCAACACACCGGTCTGTAAATGTGTATCAGTAGTACACCATTAGTTTGAAAGGTAGTCCATGTATCTATTCAGCAATCCACACTGCTATCCTGACCACTAGAGCGCCCCCCTGTGGACCCGCAGTTCAGTATGAGCTCAAGTTCTCCTTACAAGCAGGCC
This sequence comes from Hydrocynus forskahlii, assembly GCA_037974365.1. Lineage (NCBI taxonomy): Eukaryota > Metazoa > Chordata > Actinopteri > Characiformes > Alestidae > Hydrocynus > Hydrocynus forskahlii. The sequence continues at coordinate 3,120 of JBBPCX010003566.1, forward strand.
TTCGCTAACACAGCCCACTGGAATATCCAGAGCCGTATCGGTTCTGTTCGTTAGAAGAGTTCAGGAGCTGCTTCCAAAAAACACAGAACACCACTTCGTTCTCCACACTGTTACACACTTTTAACTGGCCAGTAAACTTGGAGAATTAGCTGAAAATACACGAATTCTGTGAACATTTCACACCATCCGCTTGTCCTGGAGGCCAGTTTACACAGGCAGCTTGTCAGGACTGTGGCTCTTCTCCACTGAAACAAGGAAACGCGCTGTACCGCAAAAAAATGGTTTTTACATTCCAAATAAAGCTACCTGAACCCGAGGCCATTGTTTTTTTTATGTCTCCCTCTGTCTCTTTATCTGTGTCTCACTCTTTCTCTCTCTCTCTCTGTCTGTCTGTCTCTCTCTCTCTATCTCTCTTTCTGTTTCTCTCTCTCTCTTTCTCTCTTTCTGTCTGTCTTTCTCTCTCTTTCTGTCTCTGTCTCTTTTTCTGTCTGTCTCTCTCTCTCTCTCTCTCTCTCTCTCTCTGCAGTTCTCTTGCTGTGGGGGTGATGATTATAAAGACTGGGAGGTGAATCAGTATCATTTCTGTAACAGTACAGGGCCACTGGCCTGTGGAGTGCCGTACACCTGCTGTTTACCCAGGAAGGTGAGTCAGCAACACACACACACACACACTCTTTCAGAGAGGGTCTCAAACAGCATCAAACACCATGTATATTAAGCCTGTGTGTGTGCGCGCGCGTTAGAGAAAGAGATAGAAGTGAGTTCAGCTGATTAAGAGTGCACTGTGAGCTTATTGACTGAGGGGATTGGATTAATGCATTTTACTCTGTAGACCCCCCCCCCCATTCCTTTCCATCTGTCTCTCTCTCCCTCTCATTATCTCTTCGCTCTCTCTATCACTCACTCGCTCTGTCCCTCTCGCTCTCCGAAGCTGTATGATGGTAATTGGAGGTTGTCTTAGAGCGGTAGAGCAGGAGGACGTGGGAAAAAAAAATGCAAGGCATGAAGTGAATGGCGCCCTTTATCAATGAGAGTCTGCGGATCTCTCTCTCTCTCTCTCTCTCGCCCCCCCCCATTCTGCTTACACTCTATTTCCGCATCCGAGAAGTGTCCAGCTAATGGAGGCTTTTAGCAGCAGGTGATGTGGCTCGAGTGTTTTCCATTATTTATATGTTACATTATTTATATTTTTTACTTCTGTATGAAATGAAGCATATTTTTCCCTTGTTTTGATTAAGATTTTTGATATTTTAAAAATGCTGTCCTGAAAAAGGTTGGGTGCGCATTTGTACATATTAACTGTATACGTGATTTCCACTCAGTGGCCACTTTATTAGAAACACCAGCTTGTGCTTCCACTCAGTGGCAAGTTTACAAGAACCATCTAATGAACCCCAGACCATTAGACAGCTAAAGCTTATTCAAAATGCTGCTGCTAGAGTTCTGACAAAACCAAGAGAGTAGAGCACATTACTCCAGTCCTCACTGACATCCAGTCAGATACAGAACTGAGTTCAGTGTATCACTGATTTATGAGTCAGTCTGTGGTTTCGGCCCTAAGCGTGTCTGAGATATTTGATGAATATCAGACTGCAGACTGGCAGGAGCTGGTCAGCGAGTGGAGACCAGATTAGATCCTAAACAGAGTGAAATGTCATTTAATCATAATTCTGTCTTTTAGAAAGTCATTAATAACAGCTCAGTTTTCCACTGCTTTCGATTACAAGCAGTACGAGTAAGATTGAAATCTAGATTAAAATCATGTATCTGTATTCTTTTATACAGCTCTGGCAAGAAAATAAGAGCCCACTACAAAAATGTCCAGTTTCTCAGGTTTTGTCTTTTATAGCTGCAAGTATTGAACTGAACAGCTTTGCCTTAGTTTTTAAGAATTGCTGACAATATTTCTCCTCATTTCAAAATGAAAATATTGTTCTTTAAAGCATCATTTTAAAAGAAATGACAAAACATCATAAAAGGAAATGAAGCAGCGTTTACAGAACTTGAATAATTGAAAGAAAGTGAATCTCTTGTTCACTCTTAAACAAGATGGCAATAATTACCTTTGATGAACTTCTAGTAGTGTCTTACCATCCAACTGGTCTCATTATGAGAGGAGAGTGTCGATTACAGCAGTGTTTTATACTTTTCCTCATTAAATAAGATGTGATTCAGGTGATCACTAATCAGTCCCTGATGAAGCAGAATGAGGTGCTTGTTTAGGAATTTAACAGACACCGGCATGGAATGGTTTCATACTCATAGAGATGCTGATTTCAAAATAATTTGCAGCGGTCTCTTACTTTTTTTTCCAGAGCTGTATTGCACTATTTACCTTTGTTTAACTGAATGCTATTGTTATTCTATGCAAATGTTATGGAGTGTTTTATGCTTTTATGATTGTTTCAACACATTAAATGACCTGATAATGTTAACTTGCCTCGCCTGATACACTACAGTGGACATGTTTTTTCCACCGGATGTGAGGAATGTACTCAAATGTCAGGCCTAAAAATAAGATATGTTGAACATTATGGTGTGTTTTTCAGGCTGGCGAGGTGGTGAACACACTCTGTGGCTATAAGACCCTCACCAAGCAGGTTAGTGGCTCTCTCATACCCCTTCATCCTGCTTTCGCCCACAAATATGACTCACTTTCCTCTTTTCAGAGCAGGTATATTGGATTTCCGGGCTGGTTTGAGGAGAAAATGATACTGTAAACACTGCTGTTTTTTCTTGAAGCCGGGCTCAATCGCCTCTATGGGCTGATTTGTAATAGAGAAAATGAGTGACACCTGTTCCTCATTGCTTGTTTTGTTTTTTTTTTTAGTTATTTTTGTTTCTTTTTCCACCCCCATGTTTGGAGTGGCTCTTGTTTTGTGAACTGATCTGACAGGGCTGAAACAGGAGCTGCTGCTTTACAGCCACGGCCATTTGGAAAGCTAAATTTGCCTGATTATTTATTCCGCGCCGGAAAACCAAAGGAAATTGTGCAGCTATTACCCCCACCACCTCAATTTTGCCATTACGGGTTTTTTTTTCTTGTCTGGGACACTGTGATTGCCGTGTCCATACACCGAATCACTGGTCCGCCTGTGGCTTGTTTAAAGTTGTTATGTCCATTAAAGGGAGTGAAAAAGCCTGGACATATATAGAATGTGTCAGATGTTCTTTGATTGGGGAGAAAAAGAGCAAAAAATGTTTTAATCGCTTCCAAAGTGGCTCCTATGATGGAAAATCAAATCTGAAGCTCTTGTAATGCATACAGTCTTTAAATGTGCCCTTTACTCCCCATTTAGCTGCAAAGTAGTAGTTTTTTTGGGCCAAAAGTATGCGGACACCTGACCATCACACCTCTATGAGCTTTTTTGGGAGTTGGGTTAGGTTTGGTTGGGTTGATGTTGGGGTTCCTTCACACCAACAGTGACTCAGGGCTCCAGATGGTTGACTAAAATGGTTACCAGTGTGACTAGATTTTTTATTTTGTGACTGTTTTTCTCATTTCAGTCTCCCAATTTAATGAGTCGGATCATTTGAATCAGATTACCAAGAAGAACCGGCTCTATTGGCTCCCAGGCGGCTCGTTTTACCAAATTTTGTCAAAGAACCGACTCATTCGCGACCACCGCATCTCTATCGAGAGTGTAGACAGATTGAGTTTAGTTTGAAATGATTCACACAGCCTGGCTACCTGTTGCAGAGCTTGTTCTACAATATGAGAAAAAAATAATAAAATAATAATAATTGTACAATGATAATCACAAGATCACAAAGGGCTACAGGTTAGAAAAGAAAGAAACAAGAAAATGAGGCAGGCATTAAAAAAACAAAGATTATTAAACAATAAATATAGAAAACATCTAAGAGGGGGAACCAAACGTTTTGTTAAAAAGAAATGTCTTAAGACGTTTTTTCAAACAGTCAGTAGATTGAGGTTCCCTCAGGATGTCAATGGCAAGAACCTTGTGTGTGAAAACTGAAGTATTGGGGACCTCAAGCGCCGTTAGTTCTATGTGCGCTCTCCGCGGGTACGGCGGGCCAGCTGAATATCTTTAGGCATGATGGTGACTCTCTCGGAGTGAAATAAACATCAACTACACGAGAAACACTTTTTTTTACTTTGGCAACAATTTAGTCCATGTTGTGATTTCTTGTTTCGTTTTAATGCTCTTTACACGGGGCAAGACTGGAGACAAAATCTCACGTCAGTATGTTTTTTTTTATAACACATTTATAACACATTTGACAAAGATTATAGCTCCTAAAAAATAATTTGGCTCGCAAATATTTTGTGTTTGAGCCAATGGCTCCTAAGGTTTTTTTTTGTTTTTTTTGTCTGAACCCTGCATTGTTGTACAAGCGCACAGCCATGCTGGAACAGGAAATTGATTTGTGGCTGAAGCCTGAACTCCACATTTAGTAGGTTTGTCCACATACTTTTGGCCATATATGCCTATTCAGCCTGCAGCCCATCCACAATTAAGTCATGCAGAGAATTTTTGAATGAGGCAGCCAATTATGCAAATTAGGCACAGTAACAAAAGCAAGCTGGTGTAATTGTAAACGATAAAGAGTGGTTGGGAAAATGGTCACGTAAAAGAGTTTGAGTCCAGACATTACTTGTATAGAAAATAAGCTACAAAAACAGCCCCTTTTGAATGGGTCGTGGTTGTGACATCACAGCCATGGCTGTGTTTCCATATGGTAGCCTAATCGTCCTGCCACAGTTTAGCCCTGCGGTCAGTCCGTACTGGAGTGGAAGACGCGGGAAAACCATTTGAATGTTGTTTCTGTCTCTTCAGCGTGAAGACCTGAAGGATGACATACACGTGCGTGGCTGCATCCATGCTGTGAACCTGTGGATGGGCGACAACGTCGGAGCCACCATAGGAATCTGCTGCGCTGTGGGACTTCCTCAGGTGCGCCAGGCCTCGCTTCTCTCTCTGCCCTCTTTTGTCTCATACAGCTTAGTGTGAGGACGCACAGATAATTCATACGCAAAGGTTTGAACACCTCCAGTCAAATGACATGTTTTGTACTTATTTACACTGAGAGAAAAACATGTCATTTGACCAGGGGCGTCCAAACTTTTGCATATGACACGTTTAAGAGGTTTGTCAATATCTCATATTATACTGAATTATTATGTCATTATATCATTATATATGGCACATATAATAATAAGTAATATATATAATATGTCAGTGTTATAATTAAAATCCTCTGCAGCTCTTACAGAAATGGTGAAACTATATATATATATATGTCAGTGTTATAATGAAAATCCTCTGCAGCTATATATATATAGGTTGGAATATGGTCATGTGTGAATACCTTGTGTGTTTGGTGGACATGTTTAAAGCATAACTCCTGAGGGAAAAGGGCTAATTGCAGTTTTGGTAAGTATTTGTCAGCTAAATTTCAAGCAATTCAGTTCAATTTTATTTATATTGTGCTTTTTACAACCAAAGTTGTCACAAAGCAGCTTTACAGAGTCCAGGTCCGAGCCCCTATTGAGCGACGGAGGTGAGGAAAAACACGCCAAATTTCAGACAGACTTGCTTTCGGTTGATGTTGGGAAGACGTGGATTCTGTTGGAGCCTTTGAAAGGACTGCCTTCCATTTGAAATGGTCGCTCGGCTCTAAAGCAGGAGGGATGAGGAGCATTATCTCTGCCCGGTACTGCAGAGCCGCCTGCTGCACTAAAATACCTTTTCCAGAAAATGCGTTTCAGCTGACCTTCCCAAGGCGCTGTTAGATTTTTTCTGACGTTTCCGACTGACGCACTTGTGCTGCCATGCACACAATGTTTCTTTTAACGACTGCCAATTGAAAGATCCTGTAGGGAACAGAAAATGCTTCTTTTGTGGCATCACACAGAGGAACCGTCTCTGGCATTCTGGGTTTTAGGAGTCAGAATCATTTATTGATCCCGGAGGAAACTGCTTATGATACAATTTCACAGACACATTGAGACACAAAGACAAGAACGATATAAAATATAAAGTCTAAAATAAACATCTGCATTTAACCACATTAGATGTCAGCTATGCGGTATACCAGGAGTAAAATTTGCGCGCCTGCGAATCACACACAATGAAGCGCAAATGAAGTTCAGTTCACCAGAAGATGTAGCTGCATTCATTGAGACACTGCCTAAGTAAGAAAATAGTAATACAAGTTCAGTTGTAGGTATATTTCTCCTAGGTGGTTTGTTTAATGAGTCTATAACCTTTTAGGTTTTCATTGTCCTACTAGTTACATTTGCTGGTATTGCCTTTTATATTGTCATCCCATTATTTTTTCAGTCGTCTTCACATATGCTACTCTGTGCCATGTTTGTTGCATAATGTTCATTTTTTGCAGGAGCCCAGATCCTATCCCATCCTTTTTTCTTTTTATTCGCTCAATAGCCGTAAGAGTTTTCCATGTTAGATTTTACTCCTTTTGGAGTCAGCACTGGCCTCTCCATTGTTTGGAGATGGGGTTTTTCTTTGCATAGTGCTCAGGGGGGAGGGAGTCGGGTTGTTGGGTTTGGCTTTGTTTCTTATTTTAGTTTTGTCTTTTCACTAATTACATTTAAGCTAGTGTGGGTAGGGCGCTACACGTCTTTGTTTTTTGTACAGTACACCACTTAAAACATGGCCTCTAATCCTGGTAACTTAGGGTCCCCTCATGGCAGCTCAGCCGTGAGATTTGGGAGCTGGAATATAAAAGGTATGAGAAACCCTATTAAAAGATCAAAAATATTCACTCATTTGAAACATTTTAAAGCTGAAGTAGAATTTTTGCAGGAAACTCATATGTGCACCAAAGATCAGTGGCGATTGAAGTGCTCTTGGGTTTCGGAAGTATTTCATTCAGATTTTAACTCCATAGGCAGGGGGGTGGCTATTTTAATTGGTAAGTCGATTCAGTTTTCTCTCTCTAAAGTAATTTCAGCTAGGAACGGTAGATACTTAATTGTGTCTGGGACGTTGTTCCACAGTCCTGTTCTTTTAGTAAATATTTATGCTCCTAATTTTGATGATCTCCATTTTATGAACAAGTTGTTTGAGCTCCTCCCCTCTTTAAACAATAGTTTGCTCATATTTGGGGGGGACGACATCAATTGTGTAATCGACCCCAGGTTAGATCGTTCAAGTCTATCCACTCTGACTCTTTCATCCATGGCAAAGTCGGTTGTTGATTTCATGTCAAGTAATGGTTGCATAAAACCTTGGAGATTTTACCATCCTCACACTAAACAGTAGTCTTTTTCCTGTATTGACTACTTTTTTATTGATGCCAAACTTATTATCAAAGTGGCATCTGTTCATCGGTACCCTATTGTTACTTCTGACCATGCCCCCCCTTTCTTTAGATATTCAGTTTTCCTCACAACCACGCCATTCAACTCCAAGGAGGTTCAATTCTTTGCTTCTGTCGGACATTAACTTTAATAAATTCATAGTATCCGCTATTGATGACTGTATTATTACTAATCAAAATGTGACGGAACCAATTTCCTACTCATCGTTGTGGGAATCTCTTCAAACATACTTGCAGGGTGTAATAATTTCCTACTCTGCACGTTTGAGCAAATCTCAAAAAAACAAAATGCAAGAACTTTCTACCAAAATTACTCTTTTACATCAACAGCTTGCTGCTTCTTCTTCTCCCTCTCCTAGCATATTGAAATCTCGGGTTGAGTTGCAGTCTGAATTTGAGCTCATTACAACGACAGACACGGAGCGCCAGACACGGAGCGCCTTCTCTTACGCCCTCGTTCTATATATTACAAGCATGGAGATAAATCAAGCCGCCTTCTAGCCCAGCAACTTCGTCGTCAGGCAGCTTCACATAGAATTCCTCAGATTAAAGACTCTCATAGTACTTTACTTAGAGACCCAAGAGATATTAACTCCGTATTGTGTTCCTTCTATTCTGCCTTATATACATCAGAATTCCCGTCCCACTCAACAGATACATACGCTCTTTCTTGGATGGTCTGAACTTTCCTTTATTAGACCAGTTATGCAACTCGACGCCCCTCTGACCATACAGGAATTCAATAACACTATTAACAGTATACAAAATAATAAGGCACCTGCCCCTGATGGATTTCCTGTGGAATTCTTTAGAAGGTTTCAAGACGGGTTGTCTGCATTACTACACTCCGTATATAATGAATCTCTGCTTCATGGTTCTCTTCCGCCTACTCTGAGACAAGCCTCCATAAGTGAACTTTTAAAAAAGGATCCTGATCTTTGTATTTCTTGCAGACCTCTGTCTTTTAATAAATGTAGCCGCTAAGATTCAGTTGTTCTACAACATACGAACACTTCTAAATGTTGTATATTCTAAAACCTCTACTATGACTCCTGAAGTAGTGATCTCGGTTGATGCAGAAAAAGCATTCGATAGGGTGGAATGGGACTATTTATTCACCGTATTAAGGAAATTTGGACTGGGAAATGGGTTTATCTCATGGGTGCGTCTTCTTTACACATCTCCGCTGGTGTTTGTCACAACTAATAGTATTCAATCAGGTTCCTTCGCTCTATCTCGTGGCACCCGTCAAGGCTGCCCCTTGTCTCCTTTATTGTTTGCTATTGCTATAAAGACATTATTACTTCTTTGGCCTTTACTGGAATAACACGCTCTGATATGGAGTTAAAGCTTTCACTATATGCAGATGACTTGTTATTGTACATTTCGAACCCAATGCACTCTATACCCATAATTCTTTCTGTTTTTCAGAGAGTTGGTGCATTTTCTGGTTATAAAGTGAATATCTCCAAGTGTGTATGCTTCCCTATTAATGATCTGGCTATGCAACTCGATCAGTTTGATGTCCCTTTTAAATTGGGGATTAACATAACCAGAAAACTAGTCACACTTCACTCAGCTAACTTCTCCCCTTTGCTGTCTACACTCAACTCTGACCTTCAGAGATAGGCTAGTCTTCCTCTTTCTTTGATTGGTAGGATCAGTGCCGTTAAAATGAATGTCCTGCCCAAATTTCTCTTTCTATTTCAACATCTCCCTCTATTTTTGCCAAAAAGTTTTTTTCAGAAATATTGATCAAACTATTTCTGTTTTTCTATGGCAAGGTAGGGCACCCAGGATACGTAGATCTATCTTACAGAGATGCAAATTTAAGGGCGGTCTCTCTCTGCCTAATTTTCAGTTGTACTACTGGGCAGCACACATCCACAAAATCCTAATTTGGTTGGCACCAACTGATTTATCTTGGTGTAAGCTAGAGGTGCGATCCTGTTTTGCTTCCGCTCTACTGGCCCTTCTTGCCTCAAATACTTTGACTAACCCCTCTGGCTTCATGGATAATCAGGTGGCACGCTCCACCCTCAAAATCTGGTACCAGTTCAGGACACATTTCAAATTCATCTCACCATCCATTATAGCTCCCTTATTGAGGAACCATTTGTTTGTTACAGATCCTACCTTTTTTGCCTGGCATAATAAAGGCCTGAAATCTTTCAAAGATTTCTACAAAGATGGTATTTTTCAAAATTTCACTGAGCTGGCAAATTAATTTAACCTACACCTCTCTCATCTTTTTTGGGACTTTCAGATTAGACATTGGGCCAAGTCTTTGTTCCCTGGAGAAGATTAAGTATTCTGTGAGGGGCAACCCAAATAAATTTCATGACAAGTGGCAATCTTTTATAACATTTTTCAAATCTCTTTCATCCATACCTTAATTTTGAGCCTTTTATTTAACCTTTTATTTTTGTTTTAACTTTTTTTACTTATTTTTATTTATTTATTTATTTATTTAATTTGTTTTTCTTATTTATTTTATTAGTTTTTCTCTTCTCTTACACTATAAAAGATATTTCACACTAAATATTATTATATTACCTAGATTCACATATATTGGTATGAATGATAATGTTTCAGTTGTACTTTTTGTGAATCTTGATGCTTTTGTTTATTAAACATATTAATATAAAAAACAACAACAACAAAAAAAAACAGATCGCTTTTGAACGCAGCAATTCTAATGCTATAGTTTATTTAAACTCATGTAAACAACAAAGCAGATTACTGCAGCCAAAGAATGCCTTGCCATGCTGCCATTCATGGTCAATTTCGGCGGGAAACCCCCCCAACAAAAACGGACACACAACAACTTCCAGATCAAATGAAGAGGAGCCTTCAAGCCATACATTAGTTTTTGTTTGAAAGACATTGGCCCACCAGAAGCCAGGTTATGCCACTCAGAAGATTTATTGGAAAAAGCAGGCAGCATCTGGAGTCACCAGGTAGCTCCAGGCCATCATCTGGGCAGCACTGGAATGTAAATATAAAAGACAGTATTCTCCTCCTCCTTTTTTCTGGAAGTTGTTTTTATGTTCCTGGATGTTTATCATTAACCTGGACTTCCCAGTCCCAATTCTGCAGTGTGTGATGATGGTGGAATTTTCCTTCTTTCACTATAATCACAAATTTGAAGTGTTTTCACACTGGCGTAACCCCAAATGTAAGAGAAACAATATTTTTTCATTCTGTGGCAGAGGGCTCAAAATGGGTGATTTTTCACTTTCATAATGGGGTGGGGTATGTTTTAATCTCAGCACTGGAATCTCTGCCAAAGTAATAAACAGGACAAATGGATCTAAACAGTCCAAGTAGGATCACAAAGTTAACTGCGTACGTTTTGAAATGTAGCAAAGCCACAATCTACTCACAAAACACTCACCATGTACTCCTGCACCAAGACGTTGGGATTCTCATTCAGATAGAAGCAGAGTCCTCTTATGAGGGACTCCCTTCCAACATCAGTGTCATCCTTAAGAAGAAAAGAGAGATATTTTAACCTAATTTTTCAGCAGCACAGAAGAAAATGATCAAAGACAAACACTCAGACCTTTTTTTAACCAGTAAGCTTGTGACACCAGCATCTACTAAACAACATTAAAAATACCTGTTTGGACCTGACTTGGAACACTTCACTGGAACACTTCTAGCACCATTCACTGTAAAAGTGGAAACAAAGAGGGATTAATGTCTAGTGAGGACAATTGTGTTTGATTAAAAAATGCATTCTTGAAATATCAAACATAGAGAATAACAAGGTGAAGGTATACACAACAGTAAGAGGGTGACAGCATCCTGTTCTCACTACAACAACTTGAGCCCACGATCCATCAGCTGACTTCAGGTGATATGCGGATTTGAGATTGTCTGCAGAAAAAAAATTCTACGCATTGTAAAACTATTTCAATAACACTTATTATTATAACTATTTCTTCACACACTTTGTATGCAACAGAAATATAGCCCATTGCCTTTATGTGTAATATGCATTATTGTAGGCTATAACGTATATTTTATAACATGTATAACTTGCCAATGCATAGTTAAAAGATGAATGATGTCCTACTAATCTGGTGAATGTAACGACCAATGGCGAAAAATGCTTTAAGCTCTGTCAGTTGAGACTCAAACACATAACACTTACAACTAGGTATGATTTGAAAGCACAGTTCATTCAGTTTTTACTGTATAGATACGTAGTTTAACATTCATTTAAATCTGCCAGAAAATCTGCTGGTCAGCAGATGCTAATTTTGACCACTGCCTTCCCATGACTGTTGCGTGTTTTAGGCTACAGTCAGTGTCGAACACAATATGAGGGAAGGTAGGCGGCTAAATCTCACTAACGCCATGGTGCAGTTAACACACAATGTAACTGAACGGTCAGTTAGCAAACCAATTCAAACAGAAGAGCAAAGTATGTTAGGAGTGCCACAGAGTTAAGTTAAAACTAACATTATCGGCTCCTGCTAAAAAAACAAATTCAAATGAAACATGGCGTGAAACGGCGTGAGCAAATAAGCTCACGGCACTTATTTAACGTTAATGTTGAATCGTGACTCTCAAGACATTAGACTACATTTGGCTGAGATTTTCACAATATTAAATAAGAAAATCCAAACTTACCGACCGAAATAGTGGCGTGCCGCTCCGCGAGCCCTTGGACGTGACTGTTGACTTCTACCAACAAAGCAACGCACGCAAAACGAGATCACACACAATATCGCGATAATTAACATCACTACATTATCGACTCATTTCATCCCAACATGATCCGAAACAAATTTGTGCACCCTGTCTGCATATCATGTAGTTTTTACACTATACAGTTAGGCTTAACTTTAGAATATGAGGCAGTTGTGTTAAATACACCCAAGATGCTTATATAAATCTGTGACATGGCCAGTCTCCTTTTTTCAGTGTAGTAAGCTTCGTAGTTGTGGTGTAGCATCACTCGGATGATTATCCTAGGAAGCCTCATGGTTGTGGTATAGTGTCACTCAGGTGATCGCCCTAGGAAGCCTCGTCACTGTGGTATAGCATCACTCAGGTGATTGTCCTAGGAAGCCTCGTAACTGTAGTATCGCACCACTCGCAAGCCCGTCCCTACACACTACTAAAAAAAACCTATGAATAAAGTACTTTATATTAAAATACCAAATGTGTTTTATTTCTTTAACTGTGACAAACACCAACTATAGACTACTTAATTTGAATAACTTGTTTTTAGTGCAGCGGGCAGCTCTGCAGGAATGCTCCTCATCCCTCCTGCTTTAGAGCCGAGTGACCATTTCAAATGGAAGGCAGTCCTTCCAAAGGCTCCAACAGAATCCACGTCTGCCCAACATCAAGTGAAAGCAAGTTTGTTTGAAATTAGGAGTGTGCTTGAAATTTCAGCTGACAAATAAGTAACAAAACTTTTCCCCCGGTTATAACTCCTTATAACTTCGGTTTGAATGGATGCAGCTACCCTGCTTCAGGCTGATTGGTCAGTCATATTCAAATGTGTCGGTTTGTGTGACATCACAAAAACAGGAAAACAGTTTTTTGCAGCTTAATTTCCATTTATGGACTGTACGGACTGCTGCCTGACAATGTTTATACTACACTAAACTTTTAGGGAGTATAAAGTGGGCCCTTAAGTACATAAATTTGTTGACATAAATTTGTTGTCACTCTCGTCCTCCACCTGCAGCTGCTGGGCATCCTGCTGAGCTGCATCTTCTGGAACCTCCTGGTGGAGATGAGCGAGTCGATGGACATGGTCGACTTTAAGATCCTGAAGAAATCAGGCTTCGTCTACAGCGACCTGGACCTGTCCGGCGCCGGGTGGTGCATGTGTTTGCCCCGAGAAGGCGGATACCTTCCTATTCCAACAGGGCCGGAGCAGGAACAAGACCAGGAACCGGAACCAGGAACTCCAGACTTGGAGCCTTTAGACCCGGAGCAGCCCCAGTCCCCGACTCTGTTTGAAGAACTGGGCCAGGACCCAGTCATGGGAATGGACGTAGTGGACAATCGGCTGTGAAAGCTCCAAAGGGAACCAAGGTGCATCTAATTCACTGTGTCTGTTTGTATTGTTTTTATTTATTGGTTTTAGGAGCAACCTTCCACTAAAGGTTTCATCTTGCACTATACGTTGGGGTCATATGCTTCTGCTGAGCTTCACCAATCAGACATTTTCTTACTGTTTTTCCATCAAACTTGCAGGAAGCAGTTTCAATGCTGTCATTTTAAGCCTGCAAAATGGGATTTTTAATCAAAATGATGTCCAATGACCTTTTCTCTCATTTTAGACCAATTTTTGCAAACATCAAAAGGGATTATCATGGAAGTTGCTGGGTTTGGCTTATTGTACTTTTCATATTGTCTTTTTTTTTATTGTGAATTGTTTGATTGGAAGGGATTACATGGATGATTGGCAACCAATCTTTTTTGGGTTTTTTTTTTTCTTCATACTTTTAATTGTGAATTTAGAGCAAAATGTTCAGGGATGTTGCCATTCGGTTTTGTCTATTTGCTGTATTTGGATGTCATGCTTTATCAGTGAATATAATAATATGTAGATCTAGACATAGATATTGGGGATGCCAGGGAATATCGGGACCATCAAAGAGCTGAGATTGGGATGTTATTTCGACATAATCTTTGTAAACACAAGCAAGTCATTTTTAATGCTTTACATTTTAGCTGTTGTTTATTTTGTCCTAGTTTGTATTGATGCCAAAATGGTATAAATGTGCCCTCATACTACAAGGTTTTAGTCCAGTTCAGGCAACCAACAAAAAAAATAGCAATTTAAATCTAAAATATTACTCATACAATCAAAAAAATTGCGCTGACAATAGTTTTGCCCGACCAATCAACAAGCTTGATCTTAATATATATGGTTGTCACAGATTATAACAACGAAGATATATTTCATATCATATTATAACAACGAAATATTTGTTGTATTCAAAACTGATTCAAGTACCACCATGGGCCACAGGGGGGAAAACGACCTGCAGGTTGAAAACTGCTGTAATGGTTATGTCCTATCAGATCTATTAAATGGGTTCCTTCATGTTTTTCATGAAATGTAAGAAGTTGATTAATAAGTGTTATTTCCACTATATTGACATTTTTATGCTGTACTGATATTTTCTGAGCAGTGTATCCCTGATAGATGTGTGTCACCTCGTCTAATCACTTAGTTGTATTGCACTTGTGACCCCCCGTATTTTCTAGGAGCGACTTTGGAGATATTATGAACATGCTTGAATTTTTTTAAAGGGTTGAATCAGTAGCTAATTAATTCATTCAACTGACGCTACTGTTTCTGTTTACAATCCCGCAACTATAAACTGTTAGGAATAAGCTGTTGCCTTATTTACGATAGAGGCTCCTTGTCCGCAGTACCTCAGGCTATTTTGGAATGGCCTCGCCTTTTTGCCGGTTGATTTTGAATCATTGTTATCGGCGGGCTGGACACTGACTGACCTTGCGTTCATGAGCGCTCAAAGTGCACGGTAGTTTGCGTTTTCTGCTATGTAAAGTGCACGTTTGGATTTTTTTTATTGTGGGTAAAAAGTAGAACCAACAGGCCTAAAGGGATTGTATTCCATGTTTTAATGGTGCTTTTAACTGCTGTAGTTCACATTCATTTTTAAAACACTACCTTTACTACTTTTCTTGGTTGAGCATGTTGCTCAAGATAGAGCTCTTCCACACTCTGGCCTTTTTCAGAATCCGCAGCAGTCCTCACCAATAAAAGGGACTACAGTTAATCTGTTCTTGTGTGTGTGTGTTTTTCCACATCGTGCTAAGCTAGAAATGCAATGAGTGGGATTGTCAGGGTTTGTAACAACACTCGTGGTACTTTTTTAGTCATAAAACTAATTTTAGTTGGCTTGATTTTAGGGGTGGGAATCTCTTGGCACCTCACGATTCGATTCGATTTCGATTCAGAGGCCAACGATTCGATTCTAAACCG
>JBBPCX010003594.1:0-2500 GCA_037974365.1 Hydrocynus forskahlii
GTGTGTGGGTGTGTGTGTGTGTGTGTAGGTGTGTGTGTGTGTGTGTGTGTGTGTGTGTGTGTGTGTGTCCTTTTTTAAAATTTCAATTCTGCTTATTGATTCTGAGGACTACTGGGACATTCTGAATATTTCTAAGAACTGGAAGCAGAGTGGAATTGATAATAGCCAAACGATTCTTAACCCTAAAGCTGGGTGTTCTAGTGCAGCGTGTTCCTCTGTGGGTGGACGAGTGTGTAATAATAATTGTCTTACTATTATCACGTGAGTGGAGGTTCGAGTAGCTCCAAATAAAGGCCCATTTTTAGGGCGACTGTTGTGCTTTAATATGAAGATTTTGTGATTGATGCTCTCATTGTATCGTGATGAGCTGCAAAAATCTCCAGATACTGAGACACTGATTGTTTGCAGATTTCTGGATGCTTCGCCTTTTATGTGCTTTATTGGATCCCAGAGTCGAATAAAAATCAGCTGGAGGTGGTCAGTGTTTTTTCTGACGGTCAGAAAGTAAAGCAGAGCCCCAGCGAGGTGTACTGGAGGGATTAGTGTTTCTTGTTTCTGAATTTTACCATTTTGTAACTGTAGCTATCAGGTTAGCTATCCCAGCCCGTGGCTTAGCAACAGGGCGATGCTCATCCGAATGCAGCCTCGGAAGAAACGCAGCAGTGCGACCCCCGCCATTAATGGCCACAGACTGAGGACCCTCCAATCTGTATCCGTCATTTACATCCATTTACATCAGTCTTAAAGGCACAGCCTGCTTATTTCTAAAGGGAAAAAGAGAGGATGGAAGTGTTTACACATGAATGTGTTATGACTGTCCTTACATAGGAAAAACATGATAATGTCATAAGAGGGCCTCAAAAAAACAACAGAAAGGAAAAAAAAACGATATTTTGCTAATTCACAGCTGTTTTTGTTGTATGGCAGCCGGTATAAGGTGAGATATTTTTGTGCATTGAATTAGAATTTCATTTATACTTGAAAACGGCATTCTTTCTTTGGAAAATTCCTTGTGACTTAAAGCAGTGCTAGAAGTCTCTGAAGACGAGTTAAAAGACCACTTAAAATACAGTAAATGGAATTTGCTGATATCTGATTCACACTGATATAAAATTATAGTTGTAACTAGTTTGACTATAAGGGTAAATATATGTGTGTAAGAATTTATACTTTTAAACGGTATAATATGAAATTAGATTCATTACATATGTAAGACATGTATTTCAGTTTTAAGTGCATTAATGTAGTGTATAAGCATATAAAGTAACTAAGGTGTTCTGTATGGTAAGAGATTGTTCAGGTAAAGCAGTTTTTACTGCTTTGCTGAACAGGTAATCATTAAGATAATCATCGATCAGTCATATCACTGATAGTAGCATCCTGATATTCACATATTTTACACCACTTTACTGAACATTTTGAAGTGTTTTGTTGCAGCTCTTTACGTTTACAGGCCATGTTTAGGCTGATGGATCGATTGATCTTTAGTGGATTTGTCGAGCGACTGTTGAAAGGCTTGTTGTGTTGTAGCTGTGAGCCGTGACTGATCAGGGCGGTGTGTGCTCGAGTCTGTGGTGTTTTGAATGCAGAGTTTTATTTTCAGTGCAGGTTCGTATCCAAACGTCTCTTCTTTACGACTCTTTATCTCGGACTAAGTGCTAATTAGAGCAGATTACTTTGCTGCGTATGTGCTGGTGTGTGACTCCTGGTTGATTTTGATTGGTGCAGGTCCTGTGTGTGTGTGAGAGAGAGAGGGAGAGAGAGAGGGAGAGGCTATTTGTGCCTATGTGTGTGTTCTAAAATTTTTATGGGTTAAAGTGTGTGTGTGGCGTAATCTGCATAGCTGTGTGTGTGTGTGTGTGTGTGTGTGTGTGTGTGTGTGTGTGTGTGTGAGGGTTAAATTGGGCCCCTAGCGAGATTAACCTCTCGTCCATTTCACCGTTTGGCATGCGGGCCCCACCCCTCACTGCAGCAGAGAGTGGTAATGTCTCTCTCTCTCTCTCTCTCTCTCTCTCTCTCTCTCTCTGTCTCTTTCTCTCTTGCTCTCTTTCTCTCTCTGTCTCTCTTGCTCTCTCTCCCTCACTCTCTATTCATTTTTCTTTTGTTGTACTTCTGTTTCTCTATTTCTTGACTTTTTTCTTTCCTTCTGTTTTTCTTTCTTTCACACTCTCACTTTTCTCTCTTTCTCTATATTACCTTCTTTCTTTCTTTCTTTCTTTCTTTTGTTTTTCGTTTATTCCTTTTCTCACCACTCATCAGTTCTGTTGTAATTGTTTATTGAACTGGGCGCTTCCTTTAAGCCTTTCCTTCACTCGTTTTTCAATCTCTTTCTTGTAGAGATGGGCCCGATCCGATATGATATCGGTATCGGGTTCCGATATAGCCGTAAATCCGATATCGGATATCGGTCGTACAGCCCCGATCTCTATACTCCAGTTCGCAGCTCGCGCGGGTCCTTAAACTCGACGCTGTGAAATACGAGATGCGTCGGCAGCAGACG
>JBBPCX010003594.1:7500-18417 GCA_037974365.1 Hydrocynus forskahlii
CTGAAGATGTGAGGCTGTGAGTGGGGGAGTGCGGCTGAAGCGGCTCTGTGAGGTAAAGAGGAGCGAGGTCACGGAGTGTATCACATTATAAGTGTATTATAAAGGCACTCAGATGGTGATTGTGTGAGGCTGCCTCACGCTTTTACTGCCTCGGCCATGTCCATTAAAGCTGCAGCCGTGGTGCAGCTCACACTAAACACTGTAAATTGTGTGTGTGTGTGTGTGTGTGTGTGTGTGTGTGTGTGTGTATGTGTGAAAGGAAATGACCTGCTTCGAATGTGACAGGAAGTGACCTCACTCTGTGGAGGATCAGAATACAATGATGGACCTTTGGCTTAATCTCAAAACAAGATAACCTCCTGTTCACCACCCCAACACACACACACACTCACACACACACACACACACATGCTTTCGCTTGGTAAACCAGTGATGTAGAGCTTCTGATTCAATATCTAAACTTTGCTGTAAACTGCGTGTCCCCAGGGGGGCGCTATTGGTTGGTTTGCAGTATGAACAGCAGTGTGGAGTGAAGACTGTAGTTCACTGTTCTCAGCTGGTTGAAGGGATAGTGTAAATACAGTCTTGTGCAGTTTGTGTATGATCCACTTTATCCCTCGTTTTGAGAAATTGCTCCCAGACTTGATGTCTTTTAGAGCTTTCACCTAAAGTTGGTCTTCTCTTTTTTGCACGTAAAGCTACGAGCCTGTGGGTGAACTCTTGCCAACGTCAAGTTGTGAACTCGCTCTGGGCTTTAAAAATCAGTTAAAGGAAATATTGATAAAAATGTAATTCATTCTAGCGGAAAACTATATAGGGTAGGATCGCAATAATTTTAGGTGTTTAATATTGATATATATTTTTAATTTTATTTTATCATTAAAAACATATATTTGTCTTAAAAAATATATATATTTGAAATATACTCTAATGACATTGCCTCCAAAGTCCACAAGCTGGCGCAAGAACTCCTGTATATAATGCGTCATCTGCTTCACAGTGGAGAAATCACAATAACATTGTGAAACGAATGTCATGATAGTATCGTACCATCACTTCAGCCCTAAATAAACTGCTACACCTGTACTCAACTTCAACTGTGATTGGTCAGGATATTCACAGAGTAACAACTCTGCAACTACCTGGACTGTAATCTGATCAGGTTGAACTACATGCATTTACTTGAATACATGGTCAGACTGATTTTTGATTTCTACAAAAGTCTTAGACAGCTGCGAAAATAATATTTAAAAACTAGTTAGATAAGCAATGAGTGTTTTTTTATACACATTAACAATACAAAATATACTAAATAAAAGTAAAAAGAATAAATATTAATTCCATTCTACAGTAAATAGTGATGTTCAGTGTGTCAGTGTGTTCCTTGCTGAAGTCACTGTAGTTTCATCAGAAACCTGGTTTGACTCAATCAGTCCTTCATTAAATTAAATCAGGAGCTGCTCACAAAATATCAACTATGTTTACAAACAAAACTAATCTTGATACTACTTACTGATTTCTTGTTTGTTTGCATTTATTCTAATGATAACTTTGCTGGCAGAAAGACACTCTTATCACACGCTGAGCAAAATGGCTTTAAACAATTTGCATAGGTGCCTAAGACTTGGACAGTACTGTGGTAATGTACAAATCAACTCATTTATAACAACCAATTGGCTGTGTTGCTTCTCGTTTTTTTTGTTCTAGCAGACTAATGGGAACAATAGTGTGCTAGAATATCTGGCTAAAATATGTCATGGACCACCTGGTAAAGAAATCGGAGAGAACGGAGTCAAATCTGGGTGCGGTTACACCTGGCAATGAAGAAACTGAATAATTCTGCAAATGAGGAGTGAGCTGGATTCAAAACTGAATTTCCACTGAACCTGCGGCCCTCGTCTCCGGCTAAGCTGACCTGAAATGAGAGCAAGACACGCGCGCTAATGTAACTGTTTAATGGCATAATTTGGCGTAATTTTCTTTTTCAGGATGCTCTATTGCTTCTAAGGAGATGCGCCCAGCCTTGTGTTTCTGCTTTTTTTCTGCTTTTACGACATGTTGGTGAGGAGAATAAAGGATGGGCTTCGAAACCAATTTGTGCTTTTCTTCATTTGACATGGTGGTGGAGGCATTAGCCACCTGACGTCTCACTTTGTCGTTCCTGTTGCAAAGAGACAATCTTTATGTCTTAAAGTTCTACATTTCTGCATAATTAACTGGTTAAGTGGTCCTAAGAGTCAGAACGGTTCACAGTAGAGGTGAATGGAACTAGAACTCTCACACAGAAAGTTATTCCATGAAGGGGTTATGGTTGCGCTGCCTGACGCCCAAGATGTTGTTTTAGAAGAGTTTTGAGAAGCTTTTGGTCCTAAAACCGAACCCATTCGTGGCGAAGGGAAACATGCAGGGATAGATTCTGAGGCAAAAGTGATTTAGTCCAGATTCACTATTTTACCATCCTCAGCATCCATATAAACACTCAGAGACACGTGGAGCTTCACTGGGGTCGATAGTGAATAAAACAGCTGGATTTGTGCTGGAGACGTCTGGTTACTTTCACCTCAGCTGTAAAGAAATCGGAGCCTCTACAATGAGCTATTTGTTTGTTTATTGGAGAAATTTGAAAAATCAGTGAATTTTCCTTTAAAGGAAAGGATTGGTGTTCTTGCTGTACATCTGGAATTTTAAAACCTCAGACTTCCAGGTGTTCTGGGGTGATACAGAGAAATTGATGTCTTCAGGCTATGGAGGAGCTTCAGTGGATTTGAAACAGAACCTGAGCTTCTGTAGAGAATTCTGTGCAGTTTTGTGGAAAAAAAGATGTTGGATTATTTTTGTCTCTGCCAGCTCAAGTCTAATATTAGCAGCAATGTCAGATTCTAAAATTAGTCATTTTAATTATTGATACATTTTTATCTTCCGAGTTCACAGTGTAATGTCTGAAACCATAATTATTTTCATTTTGCTCAGACTGAGATGCTGAGGTGAAATCGAAATAATTACTGGATCATTCAGTGTGTCTCATTTATCTCTCTTTCTCTCCCTCTCTCACTCTCTCTCACCTTTTTCCTCTATTTCTTTCTTTCTCTCTCACCCTTATTTCTCTCTCCCTCTGCTCTCTCTCTTTCTCCTTTTTCTTTCCTTTTCTCTCTCTCGCTTTTCTCTCTCTCTTTCTCTCATTTTTTTTTCTCTCTTTCATTCTCCCTTTTCGTTCTTTCGCCCTCCCCTTTCTCTTACTCTCCCTCTCTCTCTTTTATTTCTTTACCTCTCTACTCTTTTTCTCTTACTCTCTCTCTCTCTCTTTACTTTCTTTCTCTCTCAACCCTTTCTCTCTTACCCCCCTCTCTAATGACTGGATCACTCAGTGCTGTCACATTTATCTCTCTTTTTTCTATCTCTCACACTTTTTTCTCTATTTCTTTCTTTCTCTCTCACTCTTATTTTTCTCTCCCTCTCCTCTCTCTCGCGCTTTCTCTCTTCTTTTTCTTTCTTTTCCCCTCCCCTTTCTCTCTTAATCTCCCTCTCTCTTTTCTTTCTTTCTCTCGCTCCCCTTTCTCTCTTACTCTCCCTCTCTCTTCTTTCTTTCTCTCTCCCCTTTTTCTCTTACTCTCTCTTTACTTTCTTTCTCTCTCTACCCTTTCTCTCTTAAACCCATCTCTCCCTCCCTCTCTCTCTTTTCTTTCTTTTTCGCTCCCATTTCTCTCTTACTCCTTTTTCTCTTACTCTGTCTCTCTCTTTACTTTCTTTCTCTCTCTCCCCTTTCTCTTTTACTCCCTCTCTCTCTTTCTTACTCCCTCCCTCGCTCTGTGTTTGATGATAAATAAAGTGTGCTTTATATTGTTTGTACAGAAGGAATGGGTTATATAGAATTGGTATAGCCTTTTAATTTCTGTACATTTTAATGCAAAATGACTGTATTTAATGTATTGAAGGAAAAGTAATGTACCCTTGAGTATGGTAACGTCCCCACACAATACAGAGAAAGAATTTCACAATGTTCACACTGTGTGCTGTGGTGTGTTCACATATGACAAATGGTCACTTCACATTATAGATATAAAAAAAATGTGTTAAATTCAGCAAAAAATTATAAACATAATAGAAACTAGCTATGCAAAAAATGTACTTGTATTATTGCATTTAATGAAAGGTCATGTAGCCTAAACAGGCACTGGATAACTGGATGTCTAAAGGAGAGGTTTGGAAATGCTTTGGCAAACACAAATTTATTCGTTTTATTTCTATTCATTCTAATAATTAGTTGTTTTTTTCTTCCTGCCCAGATAGGCATCCTTTTAAACCTGATTCTCCCAGGTGTCTGAGTATGCATATCTAAATACGCATGTTTGAACAGAGGGAAATCGTTCTGATTATTTATTAATTGCAACAAATGTCTGATAACATTCATTAATAAAAGTATCTGAAGTATCGTTACTAGTAATTCACTTAACTGTAAGTTACTTATCTGTTGTATTAATACCCAGCATTTATGTACATATCATAGTGCATTTCATACTGAGTTTTTTCTGCCAAGTTTTTATTGGATTTATTTAGAATTTATATTTTCGATTGTTCTTGTCTCTGTGTGCCTCTGCAGTTGTAACATAAACCTGCGCTGTCAATGAAGTTTTCTGGTTCTGATTTTATTCTTAAAAGCAATGTTTATGAAGCTTGGTATCCAGGTTTGTGTGTATGTGTGGAGTAAAAGGTGGTGATATTTGACTGTAACTGTGTGTGTGTGTGTGTGTGTAATAAAAGATGATATTTGATTGTAACTGTGTGTGTGTGTGTGTGTGTGTGTGTGTGTAGAGTAAAAGATGGTGATATTTGACTATAAGTGTGTGTGTGTGTGTGTGTGTGTGTGTGTGTGTGTGTGTGTTTCCAGAGTAAGCTGGTGATGGAGGGGTTCCGGAGCCTGCGTGAAGGGGAACAGGTGGAGTT
Source organism: Hydrocynus forskahlii (assembly GCA_037974365.1). Classification (NCBI taxonomy): domain Eukaryota; kingdom Metazoa; phylum Chordata; class Actinopteri; order Characiformes; family Alestidae; genus Hydrocynus; species Hydrocynus forskahlii. Next base: position 12,442 of record JBBPCX010003594.1, read on the forward strand.
CACCTTTAAAAGGTCCAGTAAAGGGCTGGAGTCGCTCAGGGTAACCGGGCCCGGCGGGGGCCCCTGCTCCGGCAGCGACCGACGGCCCAAAGGGAAAGCCCCGCCCCTCAAACGCAAACCAAAGGGAGACCGGTGAGTGCGCTGGACATCATGGGAAATGTAGTTTAGTGCAGTGCTGTGCAGTGTTGCCGTCGGAGGTTCTATTTAGACCTGAGCTCTTTTTCTGTGTGTGTTCAGCGGATCGATGGGCTGTAATGAAGCTATTCGGATACTGAAACCGTAAAAGGACTCATTTTAAGGCTGCTTTTATATTCTGTATTATTTATTAAAAGATGTAGTTATAGTCTGGCAATAGATGCTTTTCACTGTAATTGTTTTTCATTTAATATTAATTTAATATGAATATGAATATTAATTAATATTAAATTACCAAAAAATGTATAAACAGATACTAAATGTCTTTGTAACTATTTTATTCTTTTGGAAAAAAAGGATTTATGTAATATATGTATGTGTGTGTGTGTGTGTGTGTGTGTGTGAATAACTTTATAGTACATATAAATAGTACTTGCATGTAGTTATATAATATACAGTAACAGCAGGTTTTTTTACATAATTACTTTAATTCTACAAAAATGTTTTGAAACATGTGGCTGTTATGTGTCAGAAATAATGTAATTCACAGAAAGACTTGAATGCTATTTTCTATTTGCCAATCTGCTTCAGTCATTTGTATCTGAAATTCAAATATGATTTTTTTAAATATTAGATCCGCTAAACCAGAAACACTGAAGATAAATAAGAGAGAACTGTAAACTTTGACACAGGTACTGGAATAAAAACCGTAAAACCGTTTTATACATTTAGCTGCAGTTTATTAAACAAACTTATTCATTTCTGCTATATATCAGTAATTTAAAATGATAGCATACAAATAAATGTTATGAAAGAGGGAAAATATGAATGTTACTTATTAGTGCAATTAGTGCAGTTTTGTTCATATTTTTGTTTTATCTTGTTTTTATATCATTTTTCTTGTTTTGTATATTCTTGTTTTATATACATACTGACACCCACTCGGTGATCAACTAAATCAATGATTTCTCCTGAGCAGAATGTCCACCACGAGCACTCAGACTAAACACGCATAGTATGGAAAACGCCACCAACACTGTAATAATAACTCAAATCAAATCTAACTTAGTAATAAATAAAACCAAAACCAATAAAGAAAATTCTATTGTAACTATATGTTTCACACTTGATATTTATCAAGTTTTCCATACTATGCGTGTTTAGTCTGAGTGCTCGTCGTGGACATCCTGCTCAGGAGAAATCATTGATTTAGTCGATCGCAGGGGGTCAGTTGCCATGGAGATTTTGCACAATGATTATCAGTTGAATACAGCTTTCAGGCTGTTTCATTAAGGCTATTTTTACACACGTGTGTTTGTGTGTGGAGGCCAGAGCACCTGTGTATTTGTGTTTGAGTGTGAGTGTGTGTGTGTGTGTGTGTGTGTGTGTTCAGAATGGTCCAATAGGGTGGGCTTGTGTAGGAGTTTTGACCTTTTACTTAATCATTTACTGGGATAAAAAGCCAGCAGAACTTATGAAAAATCATGCCTAACATTTTAAATTAGAAAAAAATGTTTGTAACACACAGTTATATGATCTTATGTTTGAATATTTCGGGAAATAAAGTTGGATTGTTAACCTCATTGCCGTATCAACAAAATATGCTCCTATTGAGTAGTTATTTTTAATGAAGAATACTATGCGGATATAAATGACATTCTCTTAATCATTTGTTCCGGTACAGAAAGCCAACTTCGAAAATATTCTGTTTAATTAGTTCAATCCGATAAAATACATTTAATTTTAAATCATTGTAACTGGTTTTAACCTGTTTGCAAAAATACTTGGAAACAAAATAAAGTAAAACGATGCTTCAGATGAACAAGAGCAACATTTATAATCAGTCCAAATCTCAAATCTCAATAAATTCCACTTTTTTTATTTGAAAGTGGACTTTCAGTTATTAAAATTTAATGTGTTAAATGATCAGTTATTCTTCTAAGAAGAATATTCCCAAAAGTGCAATGTGGAACAAAATCTTATTGAATCTTAGTTTTTAAAATCAACTTTATGCATTTTAAAATTAACATATTTGAAAAGTAAATGTAAATTGTTATTCTTAAGCTTTCTTCATTTTTTCCTAGTCTTTCTTTCAAGAAAAATTCCATGTTTGCTACAAAAAATACCTAATTTCTTAACATGATAACAGCCATACACTTGTCTTAGACTGTAAGAGTTGATAAGATAAGCAATTACAACTTTAACTTCTCAAAGTACAATAATTAAAATAGGCCAATGGACCAATATACCAATATACCAAGAGACCAAATGAGCATTAGAACAATTGGCCAAAAAGCCAATATACCTACAGACCAATAGACTAATGGTCCAGTAAACCAAATGACCAACAAGCCAATACATCACTAGACCTATACATCGATAGACCTATATACTAATAGACCTGTTGGTTAGTTTCCATTGTTATTATTTCATATAGTCCTTGCTATTTTTTAGGCTGTTTTGCTTCAGTTTTGCCATCCCCATGCACTAAACGGATTAAACTAAATATCCAGTTAACAGATATAATGCCTAATGCAAATACTAAATGTGTCTCAGTTTGTTTAAGGTGTAAAATGAATCACTGTTTGTGTAGACAGCAGGATCAACAATCTATAGCTGACTTAAAATAACATTAAAAAATGGGAGGGTTCGAGGGAATATTTGAGAGTTTTTTGAGAATCGCGTTTAAGAACATAGAGTTTGTCCAAATGTTTTTGGTCCCAGGTCGCAAAAATGACATTGTATAATTAGTCTGTGTAATTTTGCTATACAGGTCCATTCACACAGAAACATAAAACATGACACCTTAGATGCTAGCCTTACATTCAACTAAATATTCTTCTACCTAAATCCAAACCCTAATCTCAGCAAAAACCTGGACCTGAACACTATTCCTTCACCCATAACTAGTGCTGGGCGATAAAACGATAAAGATAATTATCGCAAAATATCTTTTCCTCGATAGAACCACTGCAGATAGTCGATAGAAAGTCGATAAAACTCGTTCCATCTAGGACTAGAAGCCAATGATAAAGAGAACAGCGCCGTGCCGAACCAAGCATGTGAAAGCTGACGTCAGTGAGGATGACGCGCAGCGCGTAGCTGCTCACGTGTTAAAGCTGTGGGCTACAGCAGCTGAACACAACAGTAGGAGCGAAAGCGAGCGAGAAACAAGAGAAAAAAAGGGTCAGAGGAATTTGGTAGTTTGGAGATATTTTGGCTATTTAAAGTCTGACACGAAGCAGAGTAGCGCGCACTGCAAACTGTGTCTAAAGCATGTTCCTACAAAGGCCGGTAATACTACTAAAATTTTTTACCATCTGAAGCAGTGCCATCCCTTAGAGCACGCACAATGCAGAACTTACAGCTTGCACCAGATGCAGACAGTGAAATGGACCCTTTACAGTGGTGGAGGATTCATGATAGAAACTTCCCAAGAGTGAGCCGCCTGGCAAAGCGTTATTTGTGCATCCCTGCAACCAGCACCCCCTCTGAGAGGGTGTTTAGCACTATTGTTTAGCAATATTGTGACCTGCCACGGGGCAGTTGTCTGGACAGACCTGACTCACTTGCCCACAGCCTGAAGTAGGATAATGTGTGGTCCAAAACATAGACAGTACTGAGAGGCCATACTTGGGATTTATTGTGCCTTTTTTTCTCTCTTTATTTATTTATTTATTTTTATTTTATTTATGTACTTTTTTTTTTACATCATTTCAGATTTAGAATTTTAGAAATAAGATTTATTTATTTGCAGCTGTATATATTTAATGTGTTCTTGAAAACCTGAAAGCTTTTGACTGGCCAAAACTGAGACTTTATTTTGTATAATTATATTTACTTGAAATTGATAAAAGAATTTCTGGTCAGAACCATTTTAGTTTATTATATATTTTTAAAATTATTTTTATTTATTGCAGTTCAACTTCTGACAACATATATCATATTTAAACCAAAATTAGTTTTGTCTTGTTATATCTCAGTAGGAATAAAAAGGTGGTTTGACAGTGATTTGATTTATATATCGTGATACATATCGATATCGATTGATATGAAAAAAATATATCGAAATAAGATTTTTCCCATATCGCCCAGTCCTACCCATAACTGTAAACCCCTAAAACCCCACAACTCTATAATTTATAACCGGAAAACCAGAAAACCCTAAAATGTTAAAACCTGTAACTATATCTCCTTAATCCGGAAACACTTTAACCTTAAAACCCTTTTATAACTATAACTATTATAACTAATGCTGGGCAATGATTACATTTTTAATCACTTTTTTATACGCAAAATTAAATAATCAATTCAAAAGCACTGCACTTTTATTTTTAAAGTACTGCTATATGAACAAAAGTGCAATTACATTTGGTTTGCAAACACTTTAAACAAATAAGGAGCTTTTCAACAGCAGTGTTAACACAGTTACACAGTTAAAGTTCAAATATTTCTGTAAATCTCAACTTAAACATTAATGTAATCAAATACAAAACCAAAGCTCTTTGCCCCTGCCTGGGTGTTCACGTTTTATCTAGTTTGTTAAAGAAAAACAAGTTATCCTTAGGGTCCAGAGCAGGGGGGGCGGAACCATTATAGCAGCTGCAAATGGGGACCAACTCCACATGAAAGTATGTATCTGAATGCAGTGTCATTAAAGTGTCTGTTAGTGTAATGGCCAGGTGTCCCAATACTTTTGTCCATGCAGCGCTTTAGGGCTCGGCTGGTTTTAGCGAGGGTCAGGCATCCCATTACTTTTGTCCATATTATATGGACAAAGTAATGGACATATAATATTTACAAAAGTAAGGATGACATATAATACCAAAACCCTAAAATGTTGAAAGCCTAAAACCCTATTACTCTAAATCTCTATAATCCTGAAACACTTTAACCCTAAAACCTTAATGTATTATAACCCTAAAACCCTAAATCCTATAAGCCTAAAACCCTATAACTCTATAAATCTCTAACCCCAGAACCCTAAAACTTTAAAGCCCTAAAACCACGTAACTCTAAATCTCTATCACCGTAAAACCCTAAAACACTATAACCATAAAACCCTAGTTTTATAACCCTAAAACTGTAAAACCCTGTAGCCCTAAAACTCTAAAACCTTAAAATCATATACCCTAAAACTCTAAAACCCTAAAATCCTATAACCCTAAAATCCTATAAGCCTATACCCTCGTGACACTAAACTCCAAAAACCTTAAAACCCAGTAGCCCTAAAACCCTACAGTTGTAGAAGTGCTATAACCATAAAAACTCTTGACCCTAAAGCCCCAAAACCTCTAAAACCTGAGACATCTGGAGAGTCTTTCACCAGATATGTGAAGATCTGCAGATCATGTCCAAAGAAGATGAGAAATTGCAGTTAATAGTGACAGATTTCCTAGGTTTTGAGTAGGAGCGTCCCTGCTTGGTTTTCAACGTATTTGCTGGAGTTTTGAGCCTGAGCGTGTGCGGGTGTGTTGAGTCGATGCTGCAGGAGATGTGTGCGGGTTCATTGGAGCGGGGCCGAGGCTGGAGAGCAGCCCTGTTCCTGCATTACTGCTCTCAGGAAGTTCTGAGCTCCTGGACGGCAACCAGAGACGCCCCAGAAATAAACACGCCGTGGGTGTTAGAGCTCTCCTCCTTCACTTTCTCTTTATTACTCACAAAGATGCACATATAGTTTCTCTCCAGTTCAGTATCTTGTTCTTTAGGGAGTTGTGTATCTGAGATTGCAGCTTTTCTGGGCACCTTACACACGTACACACACACACACACACTCACACACACACAGACAGACACACACACACACACACACACACACACACACATCCCTGTTCTGAACTT